>JACBWW010001437.1:0-13348 GCA_020086605.1 Lanius collurio
TAATAATCATAATCAAAACCAGTAATGATGTGGTAAAGCAATAATGATAATGATCATACTAATAATAATAATATTGGCAATAATAATGCTAATAATGCTAATAATACTAATAGTAATAATGCTAATAGTAATAATGCTAATAGTAATAATGCTAATGCTAATGCTAATGCTAATGCTAATAATAATAATAATAATATGAATGTTGTCACAGGCAATTTTCTTTTCTAAATCCAAATTTTCCCACTGGAAATATCAATACTCTCAGTGTGCTGACAACCTTTTGTTCAGCCCCAAAAAGAGCCAGAAACTGCAGATGAATTTTTTTCAACGATGTTTCCTCCACAGTTTTCCATCTTCGCAGCTCTGATGGCTCCCAGTTGGGTGCTTTGTGGGGAACAGGCAAAATGGTGATGAAAGAGGGAGGTTAAGCCTGGAGAATACTCAAAGAAACCGAAATCTGTACATGGAAGGAGGAGGCAAATCTGAAAAATGGTGGTGTTTCCCCTCTGGCTGCACACACAGAGAGCTCAGAATTAATTGTGGGGAGACAAACATATCTATTTCCACAAAGAATTCCTGAAAATGCTCCTGTGTCTATTTGTACATGGAATGGTTTGGGTTGGGAGGGACCTCAAAGCCCATCCAGTGCCACCCCTGCCATGGCAGGGACACCTCCCACTGTCCCAGGCTGCTCCCAGCCCTGTCCAGCCTGGCCTTGGGCACTGCCAGGGATCCAGGGGCAGCCACAGCTGCTCTGGGCACCCTGTGCCAGGGCCTGCCCACCCTCCCAGGGAGGAATTTCTCCCAAAAATCCTCTTCTCTTTCAGTTTGAAGCCAATACATATCTTTGGCTGCACCCCCCCTCTGTGTGCAGCTCCTGCTCTGGCTCTTCCCTGTGGCACTGGATGTTCCCTTCCTGCCCTCACCTCGCAGCCCGTCCCCACCCCTGTCACCCACCCCACTCCTCCGTCCCTCAGGTTTAAGGCCTGGCTCTGATCCCACCTCCATCCCTGCCTCCCAATTTGAATCAGGACCTCCCCTGATTCGTGCCAGGCTCCTCCTCTGGGTGTGAGGGGTCCTCCTTTGAACATCTGCAAAGCATCTCCAGGCTCCTCAGCCCCCTCTGCAAAGCTCTCCAGCACCATGGTGCCTTGAAGACAAAACAAAACATGACAGCAGCCGGGATTGTTGTTGTTCCCATCGTGCTAATGTCAACTGAGCGCTTCCTCCCACTGTCCCTGCCTGTCTCCAGCCATTTCCAACGTCTCCTCTGCTCCACCACCCTGGCAGGCTGAGCTGAGGGAGCTCCAAGGGCTGCTCAGCCTCTGCCACTCACAAAAATCACCTTTCCTGAGGGGAAACATCTTGTTTGTAGCTGCTCTGAGGGGTCCCAACCGTGCCGCTCCAAAAGGAAGCCAAGATGGGATTTTTATCCCAACTTTCTACTGCACAGGAGGGTCTTGGTGCCTGTCTGGGGCAGTGGGGTAGAGCCAGGAAGGGCTGGAGGCTCAGCAGAGCCTGTCCCTCACTCCAGGAGGGAATCCAGGAGGGAACAGCCTGGTGGAGGTTTGAAAGGCGAGAAGATGGTGACGGATCGGGCGCGCTCCGAGCGCTCCGTCAGCCCCGTCTTTCAGCAGGGCTCAGATTAAGTCTGTCAAACTCAGATCTTTTTCTCCTTCTTCTCACTCCCCCTTTCTCTGCTGACACAACCGAGCAGAGCTCAAGGCGTGTTCTATCAGCAAAGAGAGGTGATCTCTGCCGTGCAGCAAGGCAAAAAAACTGCCTAAAAAAGGGATTTAAATGGTTGTATTTTTTGCTTTCCACTGATGAACTTTCTCGGGATTTATTTTCTTTCTATAAGCAAAATTTGCTGCATCAGGGCCACTGCAGAAAGAGTTAAAATAATCTCTCAGTGTTATCTTTGCTGGGAGGTGGGAGTTATCCTGGCTGCCTGCATTAACCTGAACAAAATAAAACCAGAATTAAGTTGTTTTTCTGTATTTAGCAGCAATTTTTGGAGGACATCACAGCATTGCTGTCACACTCCCTCCCCACACCATGGGAATCTGAGGGCAGGCTGTGTCCCCCCAATAAAGTGTTTTTAGGAAGGAGAAAGGAACCTAAACGAAACCCAGCCCCGCTAAAGCTTTTCATGTGCAAATCACAGAAGCAGGAAAATAGAGACGGGACTTTATCGTTAACCCAATGCAAAATTTAAACAAACATCATTTTTTATGCTCCAAGGAGATTTTGATGAAAAGGTTGATGTTATTACAGGTGCTTAAAGGCTTTTCAAAGCCTTATATCACAACGTGGGATGAAAATGGATAGAAAGAGACAGCAAACATTGGAATAACATCCTCCTTTAGTTCCTCCACTGACAGATCCCTGCTTCATCACAGCCCAGGCAGTATTTTAATAAGGTTGAAACACAGTTTAGAGCTGTTCAGCTGAAACAGAAGGGTTTTCTCCCAAGTTTTCAACTCAATTTTTTTCTCTTGTCCTCTAAATCTTGTCTCCTCCCTGCTCCTCCCCGTCACCCACCGAGAGGAGCATCCTGAAGCTACGTCAAGGGAATGAAGCAACACCAAATCCTCTTCCTTCTTGAAGAGATGACAAATTTTATTTAGATTTTGGCATCTCCACGCTGACAAAACGTTGCTCTTAACTGATGTGTTTTTGCAGCTTGTTTGGAGAGAGGCTGGAGGAGGCACCAACACCTCCCAGCACTGGAATGGGGAAAAGGAGAAGAACGAAAAATAAAAGAGAGTTGCAACATCTCACCAAGTTCTCAGGTTTTAGTTCAAGGAAAATGTGTACAACTGCAGCCACCACAAACTCCAGGAGCTTGGATTGAAGGAGGGAAATCTGTGTTTGTTGTGGAAAGGCACAGGGAGGTTGATTTGTGGAGATGGATCAGTGTGGGAGCACCAAGTACAAGCCTAAATTGTGACCTGAAACACCCACCCCAAGCAGCCACCATGGGTTTATTGGTTTGAGTTGAGGATGGGGGAAATCAGCTCACGGCTTTTAAGGAAAAATAAATATCTATGGGAACGAATTGTCAAAAATCAAGGGAGAAATAAACCAAAATAAAGAGCGTGGTGGAGCCTTTGAGCCAAGCAGTGGGAGTGCTGACCTCCTGCTGTCTGTGTACCCTTCCTGAATAAATATTGCTGTCGTGCACAGATAAAAGATTATTTTTATAACAAAATTAGCTTCTCTCCCATTCTCCACTGGTTTTGCTTTCCAGGCAAAAGCTGAGTTTCAGTTGCTCTATATCGAGTGGGTGAGGGAAACATCCCAATGCTCAAAATTTACAAGGAAAGACTAGTAAAAAGCATGGAAAAAAAGATTATCTGTGTACTTTTCCTTGGATTTTTTCCTTTCTGGCACAGATGGGATGCTGCAGTTGCCTGGTCTAGCATTTGCCTCTTGCCTCGGTGTCGGTCTGGCATCCATGGATGGACCCATGGCTCAGTCCCAAATGTGCTGAACCTGGACTGCTTTGGGGGTGTATCCCCCATCCCACATGGAAATCACAGCTGGGAATGGGGCTCTTCCATCCCGTCTGATGGGGGAAAGGGGACCTGAAACACTCAAACATCCTCTTGTGGACATGAGTGAGGACAGGACACAACAGCAGGTTACGAGTTCTGGAGATGCCCGGGCACGGTGCCCTTTCCCTGAGTGTTCCTTCAGTGGAGATGAAGCAGCCTCGGGAATTGAGTTAAACCCCACTCCCTCTGGCAGCTCTGGGCACCTCCAGGATGCCTGAGGATGAAGGTTTCTATCCCAAGGTTTCCATCCCAAGGTTTCCATCCCAAGGTTTCCATCCCAAGGTCTCCATCCCAAGGTTTCCATCCCAAGGTCTCCATCCCAAGATCTCCATCCCAAGGTCTCCATCCCAAGGTTTCCATCCCAAGGTTTCCATCCCAAGGTCTCCATCCCAAGGTCTCCATCCCAAGCTTTCCATCCCAAGGTTTCCATCCCAAGCTCTCCATCCCAAGGTTTCCATCCCAAGGTCTCCATCCCAAGGTCTCCATCCCAAGCTCTCCATCCCAAGCTTTCCATCCCACGTGCACTGGCACAAAGACCAACCTGTGCCTTCCAGCCAAAGGTAAAACACTGGGAAGACAGGGATGTTTTTTTTTTCCTGTGTGAAGGAATTTGCATTAAAAGCTGAAGTAAAGGACCCTGGGTGTCCAACAGCATCCCTGAAAACCCCAGCCCATGGCCAGAGGCAGCTGGTGGGCCTCTGCTTGTTCCAGCTGAAGACCCCATTTCCTCATGGCTGTCACCTCCTGGCCATGGATTAATCAGATCCAGCTACCAGCTACACACCTCTAACCTCCTTCAGATCATGCCTGGGATATTTTGAGCTCATTTTTAAGGGATTTGTGTCCTTTTTAACTCCCCTCCCCTTCAAAAATCTCTTGCAAGCCAGAGAGGCAACAAACACCGCCGCTGTTCTGGCACGCAGGGACCCACAGTGGCCACCCCGTGGTTTGCCTTGGGTCAATAAATGTCCCTGCCTCAGCATTTGAGGTGTTCCCAGGGGAAGAGTGAGGCGAGGTTATTTTGTTATCTCAAATATCCAGGGAGTTTTTCCAGGGATGAGCCCCGTGTGTCCGTGTACATCCAGACACACGCACACACAGCCTGGGGAGCACATAAAAGACCCCGTTATGAGGCTCAAACTGAGCTAAACCTCCTCTAGACCTCGCTAAGATTGGGGCTGCACTTGGCTCCAAGGTTCAGACTCCATCTGCTGCCCTCAAAAGATCTTTGTTAGCCGTGTTTTCGTGTCGTGGGACTGAGGAAAGCGGATACAGAGAGAGGGTTTGGACCTGGGTTGCTCCCGGTTTTGATTTTAAATTTGGGGTAAATCAGGAGCAGAAGAGTCTGGGCTCACTGGGGAGTGTTTAGGAGTCACTTTCCCTGATGTCAGGCTGCAGCAAGTCACCCTTGTAAAGGGTTTTCTCTCCTTCCCAGCTCCAGAGCTGTGCAATAAGGATTTCTGATGGATTTTGAAGCCTTTTCCCCTCTCAGATTCTGCACAGAGAGAACAAATCCAGCAGGAAAAAGAGGAAAAAAAAATAAAAAAGAAATCAACCCTCAGCAAAGCTGCCAGATTGCAAAATCCCCGCGCGTTTGGACCTGTTGTTGGCCTCTTCTACGTCTCATCCCCATTCCTTATCTCTCCCTCTGCCCTTTCCCTTCCCCTGGAAACCGCAGGGAGCAGCAATCGGGTCATTTATCAGTGTCCTGCGGGCATTTGTGGCTCCCAGTCCTCCCGTGCTGGCTCGGAACCCCCCGCAGCCCCTGCTTTTCCCTGGCCCCGGGCTCGCAGCGGGCATTGCCGGGGTGCCGGGGGGGCGGCCGGGCTGCAGCAGGCGCGCACCACCGCTCCCTTCTGGAGAAGGAGGAGTTCTATTTCCAGCAGCAAAGAGGGTTTTCTGCAGGATAAAAGCTGGAGATAAACCGAGAAGAGCGCGGAGCCTGCGGTGACAGACACAGGGTAAAACAACACCCCCAAAAACCCCTCATATTTTGCTTTCAGTGCCTCATATTTTGCAATAAATGAACTTTTCTCCCGCCTCTCGGTAATGAAAAGGCAAAGCCCCTCTCTGGTATCTTCTTTGTGGCTGATTTCACTGAGATTGGAAAATAAAAGTGGATTTCCTAACGAAGAGTGAAACCACAGACGGGACGGTGTTGGAATTGGGGTCGGGCAGATAAGGGAGAAAGCAATCGCAGATGCGCTGGGGGGAAAGCAGGACTCAAATCAGGTTGAAACAGATGTTCCAAGGTCTGGATTTTGCCAAACATTTCATATTCAAAGTGTCCGTGGGTTTTTAGTTGAACCCTGTCTCACCAGATGGGAAAAACCTGTGAGATCAAATAAAAGCATCAACCTTTTTTTACCAGCAGACCCCAAAGATAGAGAATTTTTTTTTTTTAAGTTTAAAAGACTTCAATTAACTCCTTTCTTTTGGATGTTTTTGGATGGTTGCAGTTGTACTTCAGAAAGGGGGACCAAAATTTTGGGGTGTTGCTGCTCTCAGCTGAGGGCAGCAGAAGTAGCAGGAAATGGAGAAGAAAATAGGAGGCTCCTCTGGCTGGGCTGTAAACTCCGAGTGATAAGATTTTGTTATCACGCAATTCCAGGGAGGTTTAGATAAGGTTGGGGCTGATTTAATAAACTCCGAGCTGAACTTCCAGACTCTCCGAAAAATCTCTACATCTTTAATTGCTCTGGAGAGAGGGAAAAAAAATGAACAATTTCATTTAATTTTATTGAAAGAATTACAACGCTTAATATATGGATTGTTATTTATGTAACCCCGGGATGAAATCAGATAATGAGTGGCCGTAATTATTAATTAATACTGCTGCAGGAGCAAGCCCAGTGTGTAAAACCCCAGCAAAAGCAGAGCTGCAGAGGAGGGAGATAAGAGGGTGAAATTCCGACCTGGAATCCACCCGGCTCTGTCCCTTATCTCTGGCCACAGCTGTGGGGACAGGGACACATCTGGAGATGAATCCTTCAGGGTGAGGGATGCTGCTGGAGCTGCGTTTGGATGCCGGGGGTTGCAGCCCGTGGCCGGGCACGGCTTCTCCTGCTTTATTTTAAAGGGCAGTTCATCCTTGGGGAAGGGCTGTCGGGAAGGTGGAGCATGGAGGAAGGATCTGAACCTTTAAAATGGGATTTAGGAGAGGGACGTGGCAGATTCCTCCTCAGAAAAGTTATAGGAGACCTTTATAAAGTGAAATACAGGACCTAAACTCTCTTTGCACGCTCTGAATTCCTCTTGGTGCCTCTAAATATCGAATATTTATTCACCACAATCTTCTGGGCATGGTGGACAATATAAAAAATCAGGGAAAAGCAAAAACCTCTGGACAGACACATCGAAATGCAGGTACAGGTCAATTTATTAATTTATTAGAGCACCATGGTGGAGTAAATAAGAATTCAGAAATACAAACTCAGGCTAATAATGAAAATTTGACTGCACACTGCTGTTAGGGAAAATCCAGGTCTCATTCCTTGTTTTGTCTCTGCCTGAGGATCTGGGAATTTTCTCCTCTATGCCCTAAGTGCTGTTGCCTGTAAAACAATAAAAACTCCCTTTGGCTGCCCAATCCTTCATTTACAGCTCCGTGCTGCAGCTCACCCTTTTCCCTCTCAAAAAGCAGCATTTCTCCTTCAGATCACGTCTCCCTGCAAATCAGAACTGAAATAACCCAGCAGCCCTAAATGTATTCCTAATTTCCTTCAAATAAACCATTTTGCTCTGTCTGGAAAACATATCCCAAGGAGGAAAGCAGGGAGGAAGAGCTAGCAAGGTATTTCTGGATCTCCTAATTTTGTGTTCATCTCAAGAATTTCTCTCTTCTTTTTTTTTTAAATAACTTTTTCTATAACTTTTTCTTTTTGAATTCCTTTTACCCATATGATCTTCCTTCCTCATGCTGCCATAATTTTAAAATTCCTGTTTTTTCCAAGGAATAGCTGCAGCATCAGCACAGCACAAGGACATGCACAGAGCTCTGCACACAGCAGGTATAAAACTCAGAGATAAAACTCAAAAATGACGTTTCCTAAATTAAAATCTCCATAAATAAAGGTCAAAGCTGGACTCTGTAAACGGTAAAACACAATCTGGGTGTGAAACTCGCTCTTAAATTCCCTGTAATCCTGGCAGGAAGCAAATGTCCTGTCAGGGGGGGATCGAAAAGACAAATTGTTCCTAGGTTTGCAATCAAGGCTGAGTTAGACAGATGAACCCAAAAGCACAGAGTGTAAATTAATAAAAGCTTGAGCAGGACTTTCAAGCAGATGCAGGACACTGACAGTTCATTTGGCTTCTCCAATTAATTAAGAAGATTCATCAGGACGCTGTTCCAAACACGTGGAAATCGAGGATTCGCTTTCATTTCCCCCAACTTTGGTCAAGGTCCAGTTATTTAAAGAACAAATATTCCCCTTCCTGGGGCAGAGGGATCTGCTGCTGTGAAATCATCCCTCAAACTGCAGGGAAAATGCAGCTTTGTGCTGATTTTTAAAAAATGAGAAACTCATTCTTTCTTTCTCTTG
Source organism: Lanius collurio (assembly GCA_020086605.1). NCBI lineage: Eukaryota > Metazoa > Chordata > Aves > Passeriformes > Laniidae > Lanius > Lanius collurio. The sequence continues at coordinate 8,105 of JACBWW010001437.1, forward strand.
AATTTTAGCACTGAGCACATCATTATTCTTATCATTAAGCCCATAAATACTAATTATTTTTAAAGAGGAAGAGGAGCAAATCCCTGTGGTAAGCAGAGATGCCATTCGGAGAAGAAATATCAGATGCAAATCTGGGATGCTGGGAGACAATAAATTGGAAGAAACACCAACGCAACGTTTACCTGGGGGGAGAAAAAGCAGGTGAAAAGGGGGAATTTGGGGCAGGGAGGTTGGCTGGGCTCAGCCTTGCAGCAAATAAAGCCACTCAGGGCGTGGAGGGGAAGGAAGCCCGGCGCTCCCGGAGCTGGGTGTTAATAAATATGCAGGAGGTTATTCTCCTGTTGCAATGCATAAATCTGCCGTGTGCGCCTGGAATGTGAGGAGCCGGCCCGAGCCAAGGCGAGTCCTGTCCAAATTCCCCTGCTTTGCAAAGGATGCCTCATTAATTAGTGCGGGCAGCCCCGAATCTGCCGGGATTTCAATCCCATCCGGAGCGATCGGATCCGAGCTCAGGAGGAGCCCCTCGGGCTGGGGCTGGAAGTGCTTCCTCCAGCAGGGCAGGGATTTAAGGGGCAGCAAAACTTTATTTTGGGCAAACGGCAGCGCCTCTGGAACCCTCCCAGCACGCGCCAAAATAAACACAAATCGCTCTTATCACACTCTTATCACCGAGCCAGCCCAGGTACATCAAGGCCATGCGAGTTATTGTCATAACAGATTGTTGTCATCACTTTCAGCAAGTTATTATTTCATAATAATTGAAGTGCAGTAATTACCGGTTTTGTCACAGCGGCCTGAGCTATTTTGCAAAGACAGCTTTAATTTTAATTTAATTTTGCTCCCTGCTCACCAAACATAAGGGATTTGGAATGATAAAAACAGAATTTTGGAATGGTTTGCATCAGAAAGGACCTCGAAGAACATCCCTCACTCCACTAAACCAAATCCTCCAGCAACACAAGCAGAAGATTCCTGATGTGTGGCAGAGCAGGGAGAGAGTTAATTCTGTGTTTGCAACCCAAAACAAAGAATCCCCACTTCCACCTTCCCAAAAATCCCTCTGGGCCCCGTAGGTGCCTCAGATGTGCCTGTGTTTGGCACACCTGGTTTGGAGAGGGATCCCACCCTGAGGTCTGCCCTCAGCTCTTGATTTCCAGCAGAAAGGAAATGAGTAAAACCGAGGTTATCCATTCCCAAATCAACTGCAAACTCAATCTCATCCTGTAATTGCAGGGAAATGTATCCGAGCCCTCGTTTGGTGCTCGGGCTCAGCTGGAAGACACCGAGCATAATTCTATGTTATGGATACACCAACTTATTAACAAAGACTTGGGGCTAAAAGCTTTTCCTCTTGGTCTGGTTTGCATGGGAGGGGTGAGGGGATGGGAGGGAGGGGGTGGCTGCCCCGGCTGTGTCATCTGACATGAATTGTTCCAGGTTTTGGTGAAAATTTTCCCAAAACTTATAAGAAAAATTGTGATAAAATCTTTGCAAATGCTTCCCTAAAGCTTTGGTAAGATTTGAGATCACCCTTTTAGGCAAGAGGGGGTATTTTTTTAAGTCCAACCCCTGTAGGGCTCTCACAAATTCCCAGGAACAAACCTCTCTGCAAACTCCTATAATTATTATTCTCTATCCAAGGGGAAAAAGGCAGCAAAATTAAATATATTCCTTCTTGCTGGCCATCCTCACCCACAAGGGGTGGAAGCATCCCTCCCTGGAGCAGCCATATCCTCATTCCAGAGGCAGTTTGGGGTCTTGGCAGAGGGGAATGCTGCTCAGCAGGTACCACCCCAGTTCCACTCAGCATCCTCAGCATATCCCAAATCCTCCCTTTGCCTTGGAGCACGGGGGGGGCAGCAGCTGGAAAGGCATGGAATGGGACAGTGAGGGCCATCCCCTCTTGTCCTGGGGTTGCAGCAGGAAAGATCCCCTCTGAATGCCGAGGGATTCGCTGCATCCCATCCCAGGCTCTTGGGAATCCACCAGGATTTGGCTCAGGGAAAGAGGGATGGGCAGGGGGGATTTTGGCTCCTCTTTCTGGGTGAGGATGAAGCAAGCAGAGGGGAATAGGTGTGTATGTGTGCTGCTGCACGTGGCTGGGCTGGAATTGGACTCTGGAGCTCAAAAAAAAGACAAAAAGGAAAAAAAATTATCTTTTAAAAAATATTTTTCTTGTGAAATCCAGGAAACCATCCCAAATTTCCATTACAAGGCAACCCGCTGCAATCCACCAGGGAGAGGAAGTAGAAGCAGACTGGCTGTCCCCAGTCTCAACCACACACAGACACTGGGACACACAGGGGACAGCGCTGGATACCATAAAACAAGGAAATTGGGAAAAGGAAAAGAAGCAGTGACACTTTTGGCAGTTTTTCAGCCTGAAGTGCAGGTCTGTAATTGTGAACAAACTGGAATAGAAACAAGGGATGCCTGCAGCCACAACCAAAAAAAAAACCAGCATCAGATCTAAATTTCCATCTCCCATTTATTAGAAAGTGCTCTTTGCAGTGGGAACCCTCTCAGCATTTGTTCCAGGACAGGCTCTATTCAGTCTCCAGCAGGAAAAGCAGGTGCCAAAATTTCCTCACAAACTAAATAGATCCCAGCAGTGCAAACTCCCAGCAGCTCATCCTCTGCTCCAGCCCCTGGGGAAATTTGGGAGGAGCCATTTGGCACTGGGATGACAAGGGGTGACATTTTCACAGGCGCCTCTCAGCCAGATTTCATCGGAATTATCGGGGTTTTATGCCTTTGAGAATTAGGACTTTTTTGGAGGGAAGAAAGCACAGGGGAGGGAGGAGGAAAGGGGTGTTAGGTGATCAGCGACTGAACAGCTCTTTTTAAGCCTGGAAAAGCAAAAACTCTAAGAAATAGGGAGGAGGTGGGAGATTTTTGGTGCCAGGCTCCTGAGTGCTGGAAGACAATGGGGAGGGTGCTTGTGATGACCCTACAAGGTGCTTTTCCAGGTATCTAATGGAATTAGTGTGGCTCAACAGGCTGCTAAATCCACAGTGGCCTCAACAGGAGCAGGGCGGACTCTGTCACCAACACTTCAGGGACAAGCCCTGGCTCTGGGCGTTTTTTGGCCGCTCCATCTCTGAAAATCCAACACACCATCACCCAAACCCAGCTCCTGCCTTGCACCTGATGCCAGGCAGAGGATGTGCAGCCATGTGGGCTTCTCATCTGCTGGGATCCTCTGGGAAAGGCTGCGAGTGATTTATTTTTGCCCAGCAGTTGCGAGGTATCCTCTCCATTGTTTGCCGAGCGCGGAGCGGCGGGCGGAGGGGTCAGAGCCAAGGCAGGGAACAGAGCTCTGCCCGGCTCACGCAACGCTCCCAGCCCGGCCCTGCAGTAAACAGAATCTCCTCAAAGGTCACCTCTTCGGGCTCCCACTGCAACTGCCAGAGGAAACTGCAATCATTTTTCAGCCCTTTAAACGCCAGGCTCGAATGTACTCGGCCGCAGCTTTCCTACTTGTTCCTGGTTTGTGAGGAGGCTCCTTAGGAGTCATTTCCTTGCCAAGAAAAGCTTCTCTTTCCTCCTGAACCCGGGATAGACCCAGGCAGCTCTCGGCAGAGTTAGGGGTCAGGTCACAAGGGGTGAGACCTGGGCGCTGCAGGGTAGCCCAAAGCAGGAGACTTTTAAAGCAAAGCAATCTGGACAACAAAAGCACCAAAATAATGCTCCCAATACCACTGAACTCCATCGTGGGTATCGGTAGGGTAACAAGGTCCAGCTCTGGGCTGAGAAATCATAAGATCTTTCTTGAAAAATCACTGATTGCATCTCTTTTTCCTCTCCAGAATCATCAGGAAAAATCTTAAAATCTGTCACGTGGGGGGGCTTTCCCCCTCCACAGTGGCCCCAGCACAGACAGCATTTCTAAACCCACTTTTTCCCCTTTATTTACAGTGGGGAACTGGGTCTCTCCTTGTCACTCATCCTCCCCAAACACCCAGCAAAAAACTCAGCCCTGCTGGCAGGGGCCGCAGAGCACCCGGCTGAGGCCCATCAGCAGCTCCCGAGCTTAAGTGCGAGCCCGGCGTGAGTTAAGTGCTGTCAAAGCTGGCATGGAAAGTCCACCCCGAGGACTGACCCTCCATGAATGGCCACTGTGTTTATGGGAAGCAGCCTCCAGATTGCTTCTCTCCTGCCCAGAGCCCCAGCGTGTGTCAATAAAACTCTCTGGGTTTCATTAGGCAGCCCCTGGCTGGATACATAAATAATAAGGCTGTTGTCAGATCTCCCCGTGGTGTGTAAGGGCAGATCTGGAAACCTGAAGGCCACGACCTCCGTGTTTCTCAGCAGGGACCGAAACGCCCTCGGAGCCAAAGGAGTGGGAAAATGAGAGTCTGTGTTATGCTTTAACATGATCCTGACAGGCAAATGTGATTTCTCAGAGTTCACTCCAGCCAACACTGATCTGTTTTATAATCTCTGGCCTGGCTGCAGCTCTGGGGCTGCTGCAGGAGGGGATGGAGGCACAGGGAGATTCCCCCTGGAGCTCTGCTTGGATCGTGGGGGACCTGGAGGTGCTTCTTGAGGGGAGAGTGGAAAGGCAGGGCCGTGTTTGGGACGAGGAGGAGGAGAATGCAACACTCAGGGCACTGAGGGGTTTGGGAGGAGGAGGAGGAGAGCTGGGATCCTCACCCTGCTCGGCAGGGCTGGAGAAGGGGCCCCATGCCAGCTGAAAGGGTGCTGCACCACTGGGAATTTGAAATAGGGAACTGGGAGTGGGAGCAGCCTCTTCCCCTGACCTCCAGCTCCCTTCTGCCTCAGCCACTTCCAGGAAATCCCTGCTCTCTCCTGTGATCCGGGCTCTGCTCAGCCAGCTGGGAGCAGGTGATGCTGGAGCAGCTGCCTGACCCTGTGGCTTGTCCAGAAGGGAGCCTGGGCATGTGGGGCAGGGTTGGGAACAAGAGTTCTGAGGGCTTTTCAGTGGTCACACCTCCCAGGCTCCAGGTCAGTCCATCCCAGCAGGGCCATCACGAAACTCGGAACAGCCTCTGAGCCACAAAAGCCAGGGAAGGACAAGAGTTGGAGGGATGCTCGTGGTGTGACAACAGGCTGGGATGGAGGGAAGGGGGTTGGGGGATGATGGCAAACACTGCAAGGGCTGGAGTGGGATGTGGACCAGTGGCTCAGTGGGGTTCAAGGATGCTCTGCCTCCATCCTGGGGTTTGGGGATGCTCTGCCTCCATCCTGGGGTTTGGGGATGCTCTGCCTCCATCCTGGGGT
>JACBWW010001438.1:240-13341 GCA_020086605.1 Lanius collurio
TCTTTTCCAACAGCATTTCCTTATCAGAGAGCAGATGTTGATTGCAGATGAGTTACAGAGGTTGGGGGTGCTCATCTGGAGAGGAGAAACTCCAGGAGAGCTCAGAGCCCCTGGCAGGGCCTGAAGGGGCTCCAGGAGAGCTGGAGAGGGACTGGGGACAGGGCATGGAGGGCCAGGAGCCAGGGAATGGCTTCCCAGTGCCAGAGGGCAGGGCTGGCTGGGATCTTGGGCAGGAATTGTTCCCTGGCAGGGTGGGCAGGCCCTGGCACAGGGTGCCCAGAGCAGCTGTGGCTGCCCCTGGATCCCTGGCAGTGCCCAAGGCCAGGCTGGACATTGGGGCTGGGAGCAGCCTGGTTTAGTGATGCCATCCCTGCCCTGGCAGGGGTTGGAACTGGTGGATTTTAAAGCCACTTCCAACCCAAACCATTCTATATTTTTATGCAAAGCAGTGTTTACAAAGGAAAAATTAAGTGGATACAATCCTTACTCCTTAATTGCTCAGAACTGGAGTTTCTCACTGCCAGCCAGTTCTGGCAGCAATTCCTCCTCCCCATTCCCTCAGAGATCAGATTGCAAACCTAACACACTTGGGCCCTTTCCAGTTGGAAATTCCCTGTGGCAGATTCTGCCCCAGAGTGGCTGCATCCTTCTCCAGAGAGAGCTGGAACTGGAATTTCAACTTGTTTTATGTGGGCACTCCAGTGGCTGGTGGAGCCAGGAGAGGCTGAACCCGCCTGAGGAAGGATCTCCAGCCTGAGAGGGGCAGAGCTGACACAAACCTGTGGGAAGGACAGGAAAAAGTGGCCAGGATTTAGGCATTTAGGGATGAAAACAAGCTCCTGTTTAATTCCCAGCTCAGCAACTTGGGTTGAAAACTGGAACAACTGTAATTATCCACACCATTCTGAGCCAGACAATTGAATCACTGGGCTGAGCAGATGCCTCTGGGGATTTGCAATAGAGCTGCATCTTTTTATTCTTGTAAAATCTTTGTGGGAGCATCAACCCCATCATGGGGTGGCCCTGGCATTGCTGGCACAGCTGTCACTTCCTACCACTCACCAGAGTTTGGATAAACCAAGAGGTAAAGCCAGAGATAATCCAGGAGCTGCTCCCACTCAGTGCTGCCAGAGGGGGCTGATCCCGGCCCAGCTGAGCAGGAGGACTGGGAACACTGGGATGTGCCATGGTGGGATCCTCAACCTCACAGTCCTGCCCTCAAACCCCAAAATCCCTGAGGTTGGAAAAGCCCTCCCAGCCCATGCAGGCCCAGCTGTGCCCAGTGCCCACCTTGTCCCCAGCCCAGAGCACTGAGTGCCACGTCCAGCCCTTCCTGGGACACCTCCAGGGATGGGCACTCCAAACCTCCCTGGGCAGCTCTTGCCAAGGCCTGACCTCCCTTTCCAGGGGGAAATTCTTCCTTCACGGGTATTTTACAGCCAATAAATGCTGTGAGGTGGCACAGGTGGGTTTCTAAGCACACCTAAACAAATAAAAGAGCCCCACTCTGCTGTAACACAGGATCTCTTAGGCTGAGTTAATCACTTGAAGAGCAGATTAATTACAGGGTTTTTTTTGAGCCAGCCCAGGTTTGTTGTAGGATTGGAAGTTCACTGAATTTTCTGCTGGAAACTCCCCTCGTTCTCCTTTTCCCCCGTGCAGTCAGGGAGGATGAGCTCCAGGCAGCGGACACACACACTCCCAGAGGAAAAAATACCCCAGTTTTGTTCACAGCTTATTGCAAAGCTGCCTCTTTTCCACAAGAACAGCTCCAGCTCCAGAAACAAAACCACAGTGGGACTGAAATACCAGAAGCCTCCCCCTGCTCATTTTTCTTTATTTTTTCCAAACCTTGGTCATTTCCTCCTCATGTGCCTCGAGCTCCATTTCTAGACCCTGGCAAAGGGCTCTGAGCCTGTTAAAGATCTCAGTGCTGTGTGACTGAGCCCACGTCCCACTGTGGATATTCCCATTTTAAAAGTGAGCTGAGCTCTGACAGTGATACCACATTAAACACATCTCCTATTGATCCTTTCTAACCTTGCAAAAGAGCTGCTCTGCATTAAGTACCTTTTACTCCAGGGCTGTTGCTGGGCCCACAGATGTTAAATGCCAGGCTAAAATATCCTCAAAGGTCAGCAGAGAGGGCAGCTGGGAGGTCACCAAGTGCTAATTTTCTGGGATAACAGGAATGTTTTCCCTCCCTGCCCTCTAACTCAGCCTGAGGACACGCCAGCAGCTCTCTCTGAAAGGTGTCTGCAATATTTATAAATAAAAGGGAATTAATAAAAGCTCTGCTTCCCACCAGGTAGAATTTGGGATGTGTCAGAAAGCAGCTTGGTGTGTCAAATTATTGCACTGATGACAAGAAGGCTTTGAACAGAACAAAGGCTGGGTTTCTAAAGGTGGATTTCCAGCTCGTCCTCCCCACTATGAAAGGCCACCTGCTCTACACAAAGAAATCACCTGCTCCAAATTGAGGGGTAAAAAAATCATCTGTACTTAATGAGACACAAAAAGCCATCCCCCTTTTTAAATTTCCCTTTTGGCTTTCTGCTGGCTGTGGACAGATGGGGTTGGTGTCTTCCTTTCTTCTGGAATTTCCTCTGGATCTGCTCCGTGGGGTTTGATTTCCAGCCCCACTGTGGATGTTGCAGAGAGGACAGAGGGGTTTTGCTGAGCTCTGTCAGCCAGGTTCAGGTTCCCCACAGCCACTGAAGGAGATAATCCATATTTTTAGCTGGAACATGGCAATTTTTCCCACATGAGGAGCTGGTTGGCAGGCTCAGCCAGGAGTTTGAAGAGTTTTCTTTTACAGGAGCATCGAGTGACAGGAGAAGGGGTTTTAAACTGGCAAAAGGCAGGGATAGATGGAATTTGGGGAATAAATCCTTCCCTGGGAGGGTGGGGAGGTTGAGTTTTACCAGAGCAGCTGTGGCTGCCCCTGGATCCCTGGCAGTGCCCAAGGCCAGGCTGGACACTGGGGTTGGAGCAGCCTGGCACAGTGGGAGGTGTCCCTGCCAGGGCAGGGGTGGCACTGGAGGGGCTTTGAGGTCCTTCCAACCAAACCATTCTGGGATATTCCACAAATCCTTACAATCTGCTCTTTTTTAATTTTTTTTTTGCCTGCACTGGACAAAGGAAAAATCCACATTTCCTCTTCTGTGTTCCTCACAAATGTCCCTCATTTAGGACAGGATCCAGTGCATATTTTCTCAGCTTTTGGTAGCTGCTTTTGCCTTTGGGTTTTTTGTTCTCAGCTTTGCTTGGTTTGGTCTTTCCCCTTCTTTCTCTCCACCAAGATTTTGTAAACAAACAACCCCAAAAATCAACAAAGGAGGGGAACAACAAGCCCAGGTTTGGTACAAGCAGCAGCTTGAAATGAGGTGAGGGTGTAATGGAGATGTGAGACTCCTGGTGCCTGCCAAAATTCCCATGTGAGAGAGGAAAATTAAACCAATCAACTCATGCCATGCACCAGGTTCTTTGTGGGAACCAAGGGGGTGGACATTCCCTGGCTGGAATAATCTGTGTGTGTGTGAGTAATTCCCTCCTTGAATTTTGAGTAAGGCCTTAGGAAGCTGGCCTGGTTTGAATGGTCAGTCCTGTGCAGTGGGAGAAATTCCTTGGGTTTAAGTCTTTAGGTAAAATTATTCCCAAATATTCACTGGGTTTGGTGCAAGTATCAGGTGGAGGGAGCTCCTTGTACTGTAAAACTTTGGAGGATGGAAATATTCCCTTCCTTAAACGAGGAGGAAAATGAAAACCTCAAATACCCCTAGGGCAATTATCTAAATAATAATTAAAAAATGGAACATGTCAGTTGAGGGGTTTTATTTGAACCATTCCCATTTTTAATGTCATTTTGAGTCAGCTCCTGTGAGTCCCTGATAAGCTGAGTTTTCCTTCAGAGCTGGGCAGGAGCTGATCCTGTCACGGAGGTGGAGGAACAATGCAGGGAGTTATAGATGTGTCTGCCCTGGAAGGAAACACTTTGGCCAGGTTTTGTTTTCTTACTCTTTTGCTTCTCTGAAACAGCATTTTTAGGCAAAATCAACTCATCCAGCTCCACCACTGACTTCCCTGTATTTGTTTCTAGAGGGGTTTTCTCCCTTGAGTTTTCCTTCCCTTTAAATAGTTTTTCTTCCCTTTTAATGTAGCGCTGCTCTTTACCTTCTGCTTGTTTTTCTTCATAATCTGTTCTGCTGAAATTGATAAAAAAAAACCTTTGGGAAAGACAAGCAGATGATGCCCATCACATCCTTTCTCCTTTCTATTATATTCCCTTTTTTTTCCCCCAACAGACAGCCAAGCACCCACTCTTTTTCCAGCACTGCAGGCTTTGACCCTTGGAGATTTTTCTTGTCCAAGTGCTGGCCTTAATTAGAGTCTCAGTGTCCTCTCCAAGTGCTGAGGTGAGGTCAGCTGGCTTCTAATTCCTCTCCTCACTCTTGGCTCCTTTTATTAAGGCAGAGATTAAGAACTGCTGCTGTTTTAAGCCTTCAGTTTATCTCCCTTATCAGGATCTTCGCTTTTCACACTTCATTTAAGCAGATTGCAAGTCCAGGCCTCTTTGAGGCAAAGAAAATCTCCTTTAACCTTTCCCCACTTACTCTCCTCAGCTCTGTCCCCTGCTGTGCTTGGGGACTCTGAGTTTATCTGCCTGAAAAGGGATTTGTGTAGGGATGGCTCCTGATAAGGGGGAGACACATCCCAGCAGCACGACAGAAAGGGATTATCCTAATGATTATCCTAATAATTATCCGAATCATGTATCACTGTGGCACCATGGGGTTTATTTCTCTTTTTTTCCTCACAGAAGCAGCAGCTTTGGCAGAGGCAGGAGCAGGGCACACAGAGGGGGCAGAAAGGTTGGGTTATCCCGGAGTTCTTTTCCCTGTTTCCCCTCTCTCCTCTGTCCTTGCATTGGGAGCATCTGAAAATAATCCCACTGCAGCCCCTTGGCCAGCCTGGGCAAGCACAGCTTCCCCAGGGGAGAGAGAGGGAAACCCTTCAAGGAATCCCAGAATGGTTTGGGTTGGAAGAAAGCTTAAAAAATATCTGAAACATCTCAAAGTAAATGAACTTGTGCTTTATCGACTTTTACTTTGAAGAGAAAGTCACTCCCCTTATCTCCCTCCATTTTCTCTGGCTGGGCTCATGGAATTCCAGAATGGTTTGGGTTGGAAGGGACCTTAAAGCTCACCCAGTGCCACCCCTGCCATGGCAGGGACACCTCCCACTGTGCCAGGCTGCTCCCAGCCCCAGTGTCCAACCTGGCCTTGGGCACGGCCAGGGATGGGAAATGCAGAACCTCTGAGGATCCTGAAGATGCCCGAGCCTGGCTGTCCGATTTTCCAGAATGAACCATGGAATTGAAGTCAAACCCTTGATGGAATCTTGCAGGAATGTGATCCATGAGGGTTTGCTTCTCTCACCTCCTGATCTGAAGCACAAAATGTTTCATCTTCTGGATGTCCTGTGGTGACCACACAATTCCTGTGGGAATCTCATGAGCTTGGAAAGTTTCTGTGTCCTCCAACAGAGATTTTACTGTGCTGGAAGTGAAACCTTCCCAATTTCTCCCCTTGTGGGATTGAATTCATTCTTTCTTTTCTCTGCCAGCACTTCCTTGTGCCTCTCCACTGAGGGATCAAAGAGGAAGCTCAGGAGAAGTGATCTCAGAGAGAAATCCAAGACTTTTGGCTGAAGCCACTCAATGCCCAATGATCAAGGCTTTGGGGGTTTGCACAAAGCCAAGGAAAAGAATTGGGAACTACAAACAGAGCCCTTATTTCCCTTAATTCACTAATTCCTTTCTCCATCAATTCCTGCTGGGCACTGATGAGTTACAGGGATCTTTTGTGTCTTCCTGGGAGTCAAATTGGTTTAAACTTTGCCCACTCTGCTGTGACTGTCCCCAGCAGTGGTGGCACAGCCCTGAGTGCCCGGAATTCTGTGTCCAGCCTGGCTTTTGAGGCACAGGGAAAAAGGAAGTGTTGGTCATGAAGAGAAAGCAGCAGGGAAGAACAGCAAGAGGAATTTGCTGAGCAAGCAGTGAGGGTTGAATTTCCAGGCTGAAGAGAGCATTTCAGGAAATTAAGCAGGGAACTCAAGCATTTTCCTTAAGGATGACCAAATTCCTCTGAACAAACTGGTTCTGGTGTGTTCAGCCCAAAGCATTCCAAAACCATGAGTCAGAGGGAAAAAATCCCTCAGATTTTTCCCCTAAAACCAAAATTAATAAATGCTAGATATTTTTTTCTAATTATATTTTCCTGGTGGAGCACTGGGATTCTTGACTCATGTTTTCAGGGCTTTTCTGGGTCTCCTGCTTTTGTGCAGATCCTGGAAAAGTGCTGGGAGACTTGATGGCAAATATGAATTGCCATGAAATTCCTGATCGTGGTGGGGGTGACATTGCATCTCCTCTGCAGGCATTGCAAGCTTTCTCTTGCAGTCCAGAAAAAGCCAATTTTGCTGCTTTTCCAAGGCAGTGTTTTCCAAGGAGTTGCTCTCCCTGGAGTGTGATTGTCCAGGGTTAATCCCCCATACCTGGTACATCAGTGGGGCTCTGGGGCAATCCATCCATTGATGCTGAGCTCCAAGGCCATTCCAAGGCTGGAGAGGGACTTTTCCCAAGGGATGGGGGCCACAAGAAAAGTGGGAATGGCCTTAAGAGGAAGGGAGACAGGGTTGGATGGGATTTTGGGCAGGAATTGTTCCCTGGCAGGGTGGGCAGGCCCTGGCACAGGGTGCCCAGAGCAGCTGTGGCTGCCCCTGGATCCCTGGCAGTGCCCAAGGCCAGGCTGGACATTGGGGCTGGGAGCAGCCTGGGGCAGTGGGAGGTGTCCCTGCCAGGGCAGGGGTGGGTTTGAAGGTCCTTCCAGCTCAAACCATTCCATCATTCTGGCATTTTCCCCCCTGGCTCCCTGTTACACTCACAGGGTTTGGGAACACAAGGGACACTTTTTAAACCTTGAGTGGGCTCTGAGCACATATTTGCCAACAACTGCTTTTGTGCAGGTGTCCAGGCTGGTTAGTAAGCAAACTTTGGGGGGATCCTGCCTGAAAAATGCTTACCAAAATGGAGCTGCTTCCTGAGAAAAACAGAAGCTTGGCCTTGGCAGAACCCCAGCTCCACTGGCATCGTGTTTATAGAGAGTTTCTGCTTAAAAGTCTCAAATGTTTGCTCAGCAGTTGAGTTACAACTTTTGATTCTGTAGGATCAGGGCTCAGCCAGTGCCTGGGAAGTGGGGAATAAAATTCCTGCTGCATTCAGAGTGGGATTAACTCTTTAGGGTTGAGGGAGGGCTGGGCACTGGAGGCACTGAACTCTTGGGGTTCCCAGTCGGTTTTGGGGGAGCCAAATGCTCTGGTTTTGGCTGTGGCAAAGGGGATCTTCCAAAGACACCCTTGACAAGGAGATCAGGGAGGAATTGTCTCCCATGTCCAGTGAGAGGTTGTGGACTCCCCATCCCTGGAAGTGTCCAAGGCCAGGTTGGACAGGGCTTGAAGCAACCTGGGATAGTTGAGTGGAGTCCATAAAGTCAATTTTAAGTAGTCAGGGCAGCAATAACAGGAGCAAAACTGAGCAAATAGAATGACTGAAAGTTTAAAAGATGTGCAGGTGATTCAGCTTCAATTGCAAACTTTACCAAAGTAATTTCCTCGAGCCTGTGCTGTCAGGAATAATATCATGGTGACCTAACCCTGGGCTAGAAGAAATCCTCCTTCTTTAAATAGTTAATTGGAAAAAGATCTATGGCTCAAATGTCTTTGTTTTGTAGATCTGGAGTAACTTTGATCTCTTTGTTCTTAGATCAGCATTAAAACTGGTCTGAGATCAGCCTCTCTTGCTGGTTAAATTCTCTTGCAAAACAAGATGTGATTAAGAACAATCACTGTGACACTTCCACAAGCCAGAAAACGGGGGGAAATGGTAAATAATTTAAAATTGTCTCCGTGGTTCTTTGCTATTGTATTTATTTGTGGAAAACACGAGGACACCGGTGACTGCAGGCCTCAGGCTGGGCCTGAGGTGGCTCTCAGAGAGGGAAAAGAAGGGAGGGGGGAAATGAGAGGATCTTGGTGCATTAAAAATCACTTTCTGTGGAAACAATTAGTGCTGTAAGTGGATTCTTGAGGCTGGGCAGGGAGATCACTTACAAGCACCAGCTCTGCTAAAACGCCCATAAAGAGTTCCGCACTTCTCAGAAGTCAGCGCGGAGACGCCGCTTATTGGAAGTCACCGGCCACATTTCACATCTTCTCCTTGGAAATTAGCTCATGTTTGGGTCATGCTCAGCCTTCCAAATTGCCCAAACCCCCAGGGTTTTGCTGGAGGGAAACCTGCTGGTGGTGGAGACACCGCAAATGGGGCGCTCTGTGGGGTGGGCTGAGGTTTGGGATGACCTGGGGGGGGTCACCGGCGGCTTCCACCTTCTCTGAGCCCTCTCCAGAGCCGTGGCTTAGATCAAAGTCTGGGTTTCCCTTCCCTTCCCCACGTCTGTAATGGGTAACTTGGGAGAGCTGGGCTTTGTAAAACCTCAGGAGCTTGAGTTTTGACCCTGGGAAACCAAACAAAGCCGTGTGTGGCTTGGATGAGGAGCTTTGGTTTAATTTGTTTTCTTTCTTTCACTCTACCCCATAATTTACACCTTAGACAGGTAAACATCATCTAACAAATGCCAGTTAAGAAGAAGTTTTACCTGCTCTAGATTATCTAAGAATTGCCCACTGCAGAAACCCTTCCAGAGATTAAGTCCTGGCTGAGTTGGGGGATTAAATTTCAGGCCTAAATCCATATTTTGGGGGGTTGAACCATCAGCAGCTGAGAAGGATTTTAGGCCAGACCTATCAGTTCTTGCAGCAAGGAGAAGAGTCAGGGAATTCTTCTCACACCCAGGAAGAGCTCCAAAAAGTTTCTGAGGTGAGCTAAATCTCCATCACTGAAAATCTTTAGGAACAGGTTTGTTAAACAGTGCTGCTGATCCAGGGTTTTTTTTCCTTTTTATCATTTGAAAATGAACTTTAACATCAGTTTTATGTGCCCTTGTTGTGGTGAGCAATTCCATTTTCCCACTTCTGGAGTTGAAGGCTCTGCCCAAAAGCTGACCCTGTTTTTTAAAGGCAAATGTTCAAATTACTTCCTTCACTGGAATTCTTGGATTTTTATTGTCTTTTAATCAAATCACACAACTTGCTCCAGAGGGTCTGGGCCTTCCTGCTGGCTCTGTCCCTCCTGCTCAGCAGCACAGGGCTGTCACAGGGAATTCCATATTTATGGACACGAGCTGGGCAAAAATTCTGGCTTTTGAGGGAATTTTTGTGCTCTCAGAGTGGAAGGGATCTTAAATCTCACCTCATTTCAATCCTCCTGTGGTGGACAGGGAACCTTCCACTCTCCCAGGCTGCTCCAAGCCCTGTCCAACCTGGCCTGGAACACTTCCAGGGGCAGCCACAGCTGCTCTGGGCACCCTGTGCCAGGGCCTGCCCACCCTCCCAGGGAGGAATTCCTTCCCAATTTCCCATCTAAACCTTCCCTCTGGGAGTTTGAAACAATTCCCCTTGTCCTGCCACTCCACCCTCTTATAAATAACCTCTTTCCATCTCCATTCTCTTCATTCTCCTTCCCATTCCACTTCTTATCCCGATCTCTTCCTTCACCTGCACGATCCAAATCTGCCTCTTAATTCCTGTGGTGGAAAATCTCAATTTTGACCACTCTTTGGGGAAGATCTGCACCAGTTTTTCTCCCTCTTGAGCCCTCCTGCCGTTCCACAGCCAGGAGGAAGCCCAGGCTGGAGTAAATTACTGGGCAAATCTCACCCCTCTCCCCTCTTAACCTCGGCTTAGCTAATGCAGAGCAGCAGCCCAAGTAACTGGGTTCAAACCAGGCCAAGCCCAGCTCCATTTTGCAATTAGCTGGAAAGAATTTTGCTGCACATTTGGCCTAAAAATAATTTGTAAATTGACCAGAGCCTCGTACAGGGAATGGTTGCAGATATTTCAGGGATTGATTTCGAATAAATAATTCAAGTGGAGTGCAGAGACAAAAGTCTCTTTTAAATATGTGGGGGGTTTGTGATACATTGCAAACCAGGAGAGGAACAACTTCATCCTGATCAGTTTTTGGGCTGGTTCCTCTCAGGGCTCAGTGATATCTTTGAATAAGGAAAGAGTAGGATCAAATCCTACTTTTTATTATGATTTGGCCCTCAAGAATTATGAACCTCTAAGGGATCTGTTGTTGTTTGGTTTATGCAAAAATACTTCTGACCTGCAGGATTTTGTGTTTCCTGAAAATTCCAGAGATTCAGGGATATCATTCCACTGCCTTTGGTGATGTCACTGACCTTAGAAAGGCAGGACAGCCTGGAAGGTGCTACCATGGAGGAGCCCAAAATAACACCATGATGCAGAATCCCAGGAGAAACAGAAAAAATCCTTTTAAAATCCTTTTAAAATCCTTTAAAAATCCTTTAAAAATCCTTTAAAAGTCAGGTCTACTCTGATATTCCATAGAACAGAAGACTGAATTTCACACTGGTGCAGAATAACACAAAAAAATGCGACAAGAACAGTCCTGGTGAGCCTGAGATCACCTTGGTCCCAGGCAGAGCAGAGCATCTGAATTCCTTCCATTGGGAGGAGATGGAAATTGGGCCAAAATTTAGAGAAGAATCCACAAGTTTCCAGCTGGAATCTTGGAAAGAAGAGACACTCATCATAGCATCAGCTTTTGGGTGGGTGTTTTTTTGGTTTGTTTTGTTTTTTTAATAAAACCAAGGCCTTTATTCCATCATTTAAAGTGTTCTGCTCTTCAGAGCATAAAAGCTAAAATTCCTGAGAATGGCATTTGCTGTGAATTTTCTGTAAGATTTTAATGCTCTCCAATACCCAGAGTACAATTAACATCCTGCCTAATGGAGAGTGGGGCTCTGTGGTACCCTGCCCCCCTCTCCCTGCTCTGTAATTCCATGCAAACCCCTCTGGGATGCTCCTGGGAATGATGATTTTAATTGCCTTGCCTGGGACTGGGCGAGGGCTGGGGTGGCATTACCCCAACAAGATGTGCTGCCCATTTGATGTCAGGAGCATTTGCACTGTCAAACTGATTTTAACTGCAGGGGTTTGAGACTTCCTGGGCTTTCCTGGACATGATCCATAGCTCAGTCCTGGTTTTTCTACAATGAGAAATGGTTTTCCATGGTCAGAGCTCCTTGACCTACAACACTTACCCCTCAGCTGGCACAAAAATTAAGATTTTAGGGTGCAACGCTTCTCTTGCTTTACACAGTGTTCATTTTAGCCCATTTTCCCTCTGTTTTCCAAATTAGTTTTAAAGGAATTGCTGATGGGATTTGAAGTCTGGGGATCATCTCGTTCAAACTCTGTTTTTGGGGAATTCTAGAGTTGGGAACCCACAGTGATTGGTTTTGTTTAATTGGAGCTTTCTGTTTTTCTGTCCTTGTCCTGGGATTGCTTTACCCTCCTGTAGCAAATCCAGATTGGCCCCAAACTTCCCAGCTTGGGGCTGAGCCATCCCATCCCTCTCAGCCCGAAATTCCATGGAATCCTGGAATATCCTGAGTGGGAAGGACCCCCAGGGATCCCCCAGTCCCACCCCAGCCCTGCCCAGACCCCCCAACACCCCCACCCTGGGCATCCCTGGCAGCGCTGTCCCATCGCTCCTGGAGCTCTGGCAGCCTCGGGGCCGTGCCCATTCCCTGGGGAGCCTGGGCAGTGCCAGCACCCTCTGGGGGAAGAACCTTTCCCTAAAATCCAACCTAACCCTGCCCTGGCCCAGCTCCATCTGCTCCCTGGGTCCTGTCAGGTCACAGGAGCAGAGATCGGAGCTGCCCCTCTCTCAGTGTCCTGTTAAGAGGAGCCTGGGATGTGCAGGAAGGCGTTGGAGTGAAAATTCAACCTCAAAATTCCTCACCCTCAACGCCCCTACCAGCCAAAAAAGGATTTTTATCACCAGAAATCTCACTCAGATCCAACTTCTGGTGATTTTAGTGCTCCAAAAGTCTCATGAAAACCATCGTAACTGCTGCAGATTTGACTCAGTTTGCCTCTCTCCCCCAGGCTGAATCAAACATTTTCCATTTCCTTCATTTCTCATTCCTCTTGATTTGGGCCAAGCTCTCATCCCAACACTGGGTCGAGGATCTAATGCTGCAAGTTTGATTTCCAGAAAATTGATTACCAAATTATCCATTGAATTCTGATTATCAGCTGTTAAATTTAGGAAAACTTTATCCACAAAATTGGTAGGAAATTTAAGTGTTTACTCAAAGCACAACCTTTGCCCAGATGTTCTGTGCTCTGCAGACCAAACTCAGTCTGACCTCAGGGTATAATTTTGTTTTGGGGCAGCTTTTCAAGGTTTTAACATTTTAAGTGTGTTTTGAGTTCGTACTGGAATGAAAATAAAATTTTGGGGGCATGTTTAGAAAACCTGAATATGTCAAAATATCCCTTGTGAGCCTGGTCTTTATATTTTCTACTGTGCAAACGTATTTATTTTCCATGTAATGCTGGAAAATTGATCTTTCTGTAGGTGATTTGGAGCAATTTTTAATCCCATGTAGCTTTCAAAGAGATAAAGCCAAGTCTTAGATGAGTTTAGAAATTTGTTTGGGTTGGAAGGGATCTGAAAGTCATCCCATCCCACCCCAGCCCTGGCAGGGACACCTCCCACTGCCCCAGGCTGCTCCCAGCCCCAATGTCCAGCCTGGCCTTGGGCACTGCCAGGGATCCAGGGGCAGCCACAGCTGCTCTGGGCACCCTGTGCCAGGGCCTGCCCACCCTGCCAGGGAACAATTCCTGCCCAAGATCCCAGCCAGCCCTGCCCTCTGGAAATTTAGAACCCCTCCCCCTTGTCCTGTCACTCCATGCCTTGTGGAAAATCCCTCTTCCATACAGAAAAGGGTCTGTAGCCTAAAAAAGCCCCACTTCTCCTTCTCCTTCTTCTCCTTCTCCTTCTCCTTCTCCTTCTCCTTCTCCTTCTCCTTCTCCTTCTCCTTCTCCTTCTCCTTCTCCTTCTCCTTTCTTCTCCCCCCTTTCCCATGAATTATCCTCTCTGGGAAGCTT
>JACBWW010001439.1:0-13337 GCA_020086605.1 Lanius collurio
GGGGGGGAAATCCAGTTCAAAAACAAGCTGAATTTTCTCCATAGCACTGCAAAATTCACACTCATAAACTAGATCTGGAGGAAGTGCCTTATATAAAATGAACAAATGACACAAAATCTAGCCTGACACTTCCAGCTGAGACTGAACAGCCACCATCCCATTCTCTTATTTTCCTTTTATTATGTACTTAGAAAGTGTGCAGTGTGCTACTGTGGAGTAGAAGAGATAAAATACTGTATTATTTGTGTTTGCAGTTCACTCTTACTATATTTGATTAAACAATTTTTTTAAGAGCCAGAAGTATTTTTTTTTTTAATCTCACAGAATGACAACTCTTAGATGTAGACAAAATAAAGGGATTGTTTTCTGTGCTTCCACAATTGCTATATTTTGGGCAGCTCCTATCAAAAGGAATTGGGTACTTCTGCAGCCTAAAGCAAACTGACAGACCAAATGACAATGTCTTAAAAGGAGAAAGCTGCTTCCTTCTGAAATGCAGAGCACAAAATGACATGTTGTGACATATTGAAAGATGTCTGGCAGGCACATTTTTAATCATCTTGCTGGTAACCTTTGGCCACTGCTGTGAGTGGCTTGCAGGTAAGCAAATGCTGAAGCCCACCCCTGTGCTCTGTGTGAAGTCACAATGTGCTGGGTGACTGATCTGCTGAAATACCACATTATGCTCTTCTGGGTCAGAGGATCAGAGCTGTATCAGGAAGAGCAATTTTTGTCTCTCCCCATGTTTGTAGGGTTAAGATACTGTTCCTGAATAGGTCACTTACTCCTCATGTCTTAGCCATAATTTTTTTTTCCCTGGCAAGTTTTAAAAGTAAAAATCATAAAATGTTACCAATTCAATCACCTGCATATGAATATGGATTCAAGAATATGTTTATTCATTTTTCTGAAAGAAGTTATGTTTCATCCTGACTAGGATGTGACTCTAAAATGGTATAAAAAATCAAAATTAATTCCAAGGACTTAGGTGGTAATGGCAACACGCTCTTGAAATTAGATTTCTATAAACTTTCTGCTCAGGAAGTCCAAGCAGAACATGAGGCTGAACAATGAATCAAATCTAAGGGTGCATTGGAGGTTCTCATATGAGATTACCACACACTAACAATGGCAAGCACTTAAAGAATCCCTCTAATTTAGGCAGTTTGGTCTCACCCTTAACCATCCCAACGTGAGAGTTCCCAGGACAGGATTAATCTGGAGAGCATCTCCACTCCCTTCAGAGAAGTTAAATCAGCTGATCCATTTTCTCCCCTCTCTTGGGGCACTGCTGTACTTGCTGTGCTTTGCTTTGTGTATGACAGAGAGGAACCTGACAGCACGTGAGTGATGAAGTTTAATATGGTTATCAGAAGGTCCTTTAATGACTGTAATAATTCCCAAATCCTGAGCTTGTCAAGCTAACTGCTTTGCTTTCCTTTAATTATAACTAATCATCATCCTCAGGGACAGAAAAGGAGAACTAAAATACAGGAAGAGAAAGATGAGTTACTAGAAGAGACTCCATATGACCTTATCCTGCTATAAACAATTAAACCCCCCAATCATTTTGTTTGATTAGGTGGTTTGCACTCATTCTGTTCCAACATGAGCTACTTCTGATCATGCCATTAATCATGCTGTATAAGTGGACATTAATCTAATGTCTCTTCATTATGAAAAATGCTAAAGAGATGGATTTGTCCCAGCGATCAGACCAATGAGCTTTCTCATTTCTTTGAGAGTAATAATTAAAAAGTGATTTTTTTCTACATAGTATACAGAATTTCAGATCACAACAATTGTGAAGGCAGAACATCAGACTTTTCAAAATAAGAAAATGGACCTTTTTCTGCATCAGCCTGCTTTTTTTATGGAATGAAAGAGTGATGTGCATACCTCAAAGAAACCTTCTGACTCACACGGGACAATCACTGTAGTTTGAAGTAATTTTATGGAAATCACAAAGCATAGTACATTATTATGAAAATGCCTGAATAAAAATAATCCATAAAGCCCTTTATTCAGAATCTGCTTGCATGTTAGCAGTTTGTGGAGCTTTAGATTTTCTTTTGGTTTGTTTATTTTTGTTTTGTTTTGACAATCTATGCAAAAAATCCCCAGTAATTACATATAGTGTGTCTTAACCATTGCTGTTCTTCAACAGTTATACATCAAACATTCCAATTTAACAGACATTTAATAAAATAAGAGGATTAATGTTTTCAGAATTTGCATTTAATGTGCAGATGGGATGTCATTTTGATTAGGCATCAACAGTTGCTATGGTCATGAAATAAAGTGGGAAAAAATGTCTTTTTCTATAGCAAAATGCATGTTAAAACTCATCGTTATGTGATTGAGTTGAGTTAAAATATCCAGCAAAAAAGATAATCCAAACACCTAATTTCTAAGGTTCTTTTTTCTGGTGTAACTGGACAAACCTCACACTGAAATTCAGGAGATATTGATTTACCTTAAAGCACTTGGAGCTGTCTTCTTCCTCAGTCACTGAGGGACTGTCTGAGGAGCTTACACTGGATAAAGAAACTGATAAGAGTCACTGAAGGGACAAGATCATCTGGTTTAAGGTCACCCCCTGGTTTTGTCATAATCCTGGTGTTATAAATGAAACTGCCAATTAAATCGAATTAATAAATTGCGTGAGCCAAATTATTGATATAAAAACAAACAGAATTTATTTTATGATCAAATTGACAATTTTGAATAGCCACTATAAAACGGCAGGGCCAAGCCCAGGTTCTTGACCCTGGGTGCCACATCCACAGCCCTGAACAGCAGCAGTTCGGGTGGGCAGTGCACACCTTCGAGGGTTCTGAGTCCGGTTTTTATACTGTTTTTCTTGCCTCTGGCGAGAGAATCCTTTGTCTTTTTCATATTCATCTTGTCTTCCATGGTCCTCTGGTCCAGAGATCAGGGGTCTGTTCAGATGTTGATGTGTTCAGGAACTCTTTTGTGTCTTTGGTTGATATTTTCCAGGAACTCTTCTTGTGTCATTAAAATGAAGAGTCTTAGGTAAGAGGTCCGTTCATCAGCATGGTCCAGGGAGGAACAGAAACTTAGATGATCATCTCTGTTGCTCCTTTCAGATGGAAAAAGGATTTTCCAGGGGCACAGTGGATTTGGAGTAGGTTGATGTGCCAGATGGATTTCTGGCTTCCTGATGATGATGATGGGTACTTGAGACCTCTCTGGTGGAGGTGGA
Organism: Lanius collurio; assembly: GCA_020086605.1. Taxonomy (NCBI): domain Eukaryota; kingdom Metazoa; phylum Chordata; class Aves; order Passeriformes; family Laniidae; genus Lanius; species Lanius collurio. The sequence goes on from JACBWW010001439.1 coordinate 3,227, forward strand.
AGTTCTGCCTGTGCTTCAGATGCAAATGTTATCACTGAGAAGGGGAACCCGTGACTCTGGCTGGGCTACCAGGGAACATGCCAAGGCACATTCCAAACATAACATCTTTGGATACATGGACAGTCTAATATCCCTTATACTTAAAATCAACCTTGATACCATTTAATTTATTATGAATTTTGACTCATCTATAACAGATCACAAACAGGGAAAATGGTTGGTGTGTTTAAGGAGGGACTTCCAGAGCTGCAAGATGGTGGCACTGCTGTCCCAGCCTGTGATCCCAGAGTGAAGGACTCCTGTGGAAAAGGGGATCAAGGCTCTTGCACAATTCCCTGGGTGACTGGTGACAGGTTCACTTGCACCAGAATGGCACTGGCACTCTCACATGGGAGTTTCTGAAAGCCTCATCTTGTGGCTGCCTTGAAAATAAAAATCTTAATATGAAGTTATACAATCAGTATATGGTTTCTGCAAAGGGCCCAGATGAAAATGCTGTTAAAAATCCTATTGGTTTGAGGCTTGTGCTGCTGAGTATTAATGTTGATGATGATTTAAATGAATAATCTGTTGAGAGAGAGATGAGAAAATAATCAGGAAACTGTTAAAACTTAGTGAGACCACATTTGAAAAAGCTGTAAAAGTAATTCTGAGCACATTTTCATTCAAAACAAAAAAGAAAATGTGATTCTTTTGCAGGAATTCAGTATGTGTGGGTGCAGGAGGAGAGGCACAGTTTCAGAAAGTGAGTGCAGTGCAGGGGGAAAGCCATGGCAGAACAGCTTTGTACTGGGCTCTTCACACAGCTCACAGTTTTGCAGCTGCTTGTACAAAAAAATATCCATATGCTGAGCTGTAATATGTATTTGCTCCAGCTGATGTCACCTACAGTGATTGCATTGCAGGGACAAACTTTGTGTTGTTGAAGAAATGTTTGCAAGGATTCTTGAAGTGCACAGCTAAAGATAAAGCAGCATTAGCAAGCAAAGTCTCTTGCCATTATTTTTTCTCTGAGGTTACTGCTTTACACCCACCCCTCCTAAATCCATCTCTAATGATAGTTTTATGGGGTATCTCTGAATTTGGCCTATAATAAATAAACAATTATGTATTTCTGTCCTGTTTTATTTATCCTTTAAAAGCAGACTTACAGGTATTTAATAAATATCTGCTAAGTATTGAGGCTCTTGCTGACAGTGCTTCACCTCCTGCACACATCCACAGAGTTAATTTGACAAACTCATCCAGCCTTGTTCAGAGATAAAAGGTCAGGGGTAAAAACATCTTCTCCAGATCATCCAAATAATAATTACAACTCCCTTGATCTTCAGCATGGCCTCATTTTACCCTAAATCTTTTCTAGAAGAGACTGTTTTCAAACCATCTTGAAATATCTGTGACCATATTTTCCAAACACCAAAAGCAGTGCCCTTCTCTGGGACTGCTGAGGATGGATGTGATTTCCTGAGCATGTGCTGAGCTTGAGTCTGCTCACCCACCAACCCATAAAGTAACCTGGCACTTTTGAAATTAAATAGCAGCATTTAAATAGATTCCTTTAAAACAAGAAGACTAAGATATAAATTTATTTGAGATCCTTTTTTTTCTGATTTTTGTCTGTGTGAAAACCAATCGTTGTTGTATAGGAAAATCAGAATAAAGAGAAAATGCTCACACAGAGCAGGAATAATGCATAGACTGAGCTGAAATACCTACTCCTGGGCTAAATGACCAGCAGTGAAAGACATAACAGCTCAACAAAATCCTGTCTAAACATTGAAAGTGGAGAGGAAATATTTAACATGGTAAGGGATATCATAGTTGGGGAAAATTGGAAAAAAAATTAAGAAAAGTGTTTGTGAACAAAATATCAGTCAGAACTTCCTGCTTATCATAACGGTGCAAGTGTTAGGTTTTGCTGTGTTTTCAATGGATATTTCATTTAGGTCAAGGGAATACAAAATATTGGGGTTCAGCTGCTGTATTTGCCATCCAACATTCTGTGGCAGTTCCCACACAGATGTACAGAAGAGAGGAAGCAATGTCAGGTAACTGTGCATGTGAAAAATTTCCTATCAATTATGAGTGTAAATATTTATTTCCACCAGGAGTCTAAAAATCACCATTTGCCTCTGGATCACTAAAATCCTGCAAAGATTTTCCTGCTGGCCAACTGTCCAGATATGCAGATTATTCAAATGTTCATTATCAGCCTTTTCCTACATGGCTGAGACTTAGACATGCTTGTACACAGACTCCAGAGGGAATATTATGAAAGCAGTTTAAAGATTAAGACTGCACATTACTAAAATTAATAATAAGTGTAGTGAAACAAGGCTCTAGGATGGTGTGAATACAATCACAACCCATTCTTCAAACATAAATGCCACCTGATGAGCTGCAGCTATTTATAACAATATATGTTGCATGCAATTTTACCTTCTTACACTCAATATTTGCTCTCCAGGAGCTCCTGTGAGACAGAGCCAAGCAAAACCAGCTGTGGGTCTTTTAAAAATCAACATATGGGGATAAGTTTGGGAGCATCTAAAGTGGAAATTAGAGTCTTACCTTTGCAAAGAAGTTAATAAGGAAGCTGACATCAGCCTCTTTGCTAATTTACATGTCAAATTCCCAGTTAGCCTCTTTGCACAGGAAAAAGTCCTGTTTCTGTTTGAAGGGCCCCTGAAAAATTAATACTTTCTGTTTTGAAGTGTTTCTGATGATTTCATGTTAGAATGGAGAGACACATAATATGAATTTTATCTGAAATACGAAAGTAAGATAAGTTTTTGGCTTCACCATACTATAAACATCACAAAGTAAAATATCCTTAATAAATATTTTGGATAGGTAAATTATATATGTACAGAAACTCATTAATATACACAAACACATGACAAGTGGATTTGTTTTCAGCTTCTTGTGAAAGCTATGAAACTTATTTCTATTTGAGGCATATTTCATTTTAACATATTTACTCAGCATGTCATTTTATATTTAATAATTTCTTGTTTTACTGTTTGTATATGTGACATTTTACAAATTATGGAATGAGAACTCTGTTTGGGAGAGTTTGCAATAAATATCAGACCCTTTTCTTGAGAAATAGTCTTACTGCAAAAGAAAAGAGAGAACACAATTAGAGAGCATTGGAGTGAAGGACAAATCAGGCAGAGATATGATGGGGTAAAAGCACTGAAGATACATCAGGAAAGAATCTAGGATCTCATATATAAAGAATGCAGCCCAGTGTCTCAGTGACAAAAAAACTTTTAGGGGAAAAAACCATGCAAGAGAGAGAGAGAATTTCTATCTCATAATCAGTAACATCAGAAGGGTGAGTTTAGAGGACCAGCTGAGAGAAACAGATCATTTAGTGCAGATAATCCATTCAGCTGGGGAGAAGCAGGGATTGTTAGGAAATGCTGGCTGCTGGCTCTGGGACAGATGTCCCCCTGCCCTCCCAGCTGGACAGGGAGGACCCCCTTTAGAAAAGTGGCTGCAGCCATTGTGCAGCTGAAAGGAGGGTGGACATGCAGAGGTAAATTTTCAAAGCAGGGTGTTTGTTAACTTCCCATTGATAAATAGAGCCAATTGTTCCTGCACCTCCTGCACATCCCTTTGAACCCCCCCCCGGTTTGTCTGAGGTGATATCTCACCATTTGTGGCAGAAAAGGTGCCTTCCAAGATAGAGGTGGGTCTTTCTTGACAATGGATAAAATGGGTGATCTCAGGAACCCTTTGCCTTTTTTGAAAGCCGTGTGAGGTCTCCCATGCTACAATTCACATTCAATTTAGGTTTTTTCTCTTCTCACAAGATCAAAGAATTATTTGTTATGTCATCACACATGCCATGGGTAATGAAAGCTTTGAGAAGCTATAACTGACAGTTTCCAGCATGGCCTCTAATTCTGTAGCCTTTCAGTATTCTTATTTATATGGGGCAACATGGGGGAAATGATTAAGAATCCTTCACCTGGCAGTCCTTGAACTCTCACCATTGTGAGCTGAGAACAAGCACAGCCTCACTATTGTCAAGCCTCACCAAAATATACTCACAATTAATAGATCATCATTCTTAAGTGTTTCTTCACTAGAGCTTTGCAAAGTGCTGGAGCATTTGTGAGCTACTTATAAATCAAGTAAGTGTAAAGTTTTGAACCCCATGCAAAAATTTCTGGAGTAATGATCACATAACAAATAAAAAGGATTAGTTCAAATTTGTAAACAATTCCATTAACATGTGCTTGAACACATTTATGTCTGAACATGTCTTGACTGTCTGTCTGGAACTTAGTAACATTAAATCATAGCTGAATCTCACAAGAAACATGACACAAGAATTATTTATTACAGGTTTTTTGGTTGTATTGGTTTGGTTTTTATTTTTTCTTTTTCAATTTTGTTTTTCCCCCTTCTTTTTTTCAATTTTTTTTTCCCCTGTCTTTTTCCTTTGTTCCTGGAAGTCTCTCTGAGGTGTGCAAGCAATTATACAAGATCATGCAAAGCAAAACAACAGTCATCAAGGAATGAAGGTGTTATAATTTTTCCTCCAGTTAAAATTGTGCACTAGACTGCCACACATGGTAGAAGAACTCTCTTGCCTCTACAAGCATTCTTGCTCTCAGTGTCACAGGAGAAAAAAAATAGGAGGTTATAAATTTTCACAGCATTCACCAGCTTAAATATGATTCAATCAATTACATTTTGGCTGTGGTTTTGAGGTGTCTAATTCTGCTGAAGAGGTTTGTAGTGGCATGGGTGCTACTTGAATTTTTACATGGGAAGTGTTAAATTGTTCTGGGCACATCTCCAGCAAAAAGTGGTCTTTGTGTTTGTATTACCTGGAACTGAGCCAATCTGAGTCAGTGCAGGAGATGCAACTCAGAAAAAGAGGCTGGGAATATTGTGCAAATACAAGAGAAAGAATCCCATTCTGAACTGTGATCAATATTGGGTGTTAGATGGCAAGAAGGTTTATGCATTTCTGTTCAAATGCCTAGGAATTCTTAGAAACCTTTTGCTTTCATATCGAGATGGGAAATCAAATATCAAAATACTTGTTTGAAAATAAATGGGACAATTTGGGATGTAGAAATGGTAACAAATTGGGAATTTGAGTGTCATGACATTCAACTTTGACTTTAGCATAAAATATTAAATTATTCAGTACTGGTACTCTGCAAGCAAAGGCTTTTACTTTGTTTGGATTTGAGATTATTACTCTGTGTCTTTCACAGCTGTTGTAACATGGAAATACAGTTTTATTGCTTCAAGATTTGTTTTTATCTGCACAAGTAGTGTCAACTTCCTTTGGTAGACAAATTTCTGGAAATTCTGTTAATGTAACGTAGGAAATTTGAGACCATTATGGGAATAGTAACAGGAAATATATAAAGAAGAGTTCTTGGAATAACTGAGAGCCAATTTCATTTAACTTTGTTTACTCATAAACATTTCTTAAAGGAAAAAATTACATCTTAATTTTGCATATTAAAATATTCAGTCCAGAAAAATGTCATCTATGGTAAGAAATATTTGAACTATTTTGAAGGATTGAGTTCAAAAGTTTAGGTTGCTTGCAATAGTATGGCAGTGCACAAAGAATGCCAATTAAATGTTCATTAAAAGTCAAACACAACCTGCCTTTTACAAAAGTGATATCCTGGGTAATTTGAAAACATAACATAGGAATCTTGGAAATACAAATGCAGAATTGTATTTTCAAACTAATTTCTTGCTTCAATTTAGTCCTTCAGTGTCACAAGGTAGCTGACACAGTTGATCATTTCTTATTGTCAGCACATGAAAAATGCTGCTGAGATGGAGGAAGTTCCATCCCAGACATTAAAAATATCCTGTTATTACACTGAAGGAAGGGATTGTTTTCTTGCAGGTTCAGAGCTGAAAAGGCCCTGGGGGGTTGTTTCTCAGCCATCTCAGAAGACACTCATGGCAGGGCAGCTGCAGGGTTGCTGAGGGAGCTGGGTGTTCATGATAAACTCATTTACCATTTATTGTTGCCTTCTGTGAGGTGAATACAAAAAGTATGAAGGGAGAATATTTGGTTTCTCATGTTGTTTAAAACTAGTATTGGTTTGGGGAATGAACATAACCAGAGAATCTTAATCATCTCTCTCCCATTTTTCATCCCATAAAGCTGCTTCCAACAACCTTTCTTTACAAGTTCAAATTTCTTTTACAGAAGCTAAATTGGGAATCATTGAACAGCTCCCAATCCATGTTTTTTAATTCCAGATCCTCTGTGGAAACAGCTTAGCTGCATAATTTGACACAGTCTGAATATCAGTGCAAATATTCCACAAATACTGAGTGACTGTTTAACCAAAAAAACAGGGAGTGTACTTTGAAAAATCTATCAACAATCTTTCACTCTGGAGTATTTTTATAAACTGTTTCCCAGTGAAAATGAGATGGTCTCTTAAATTGAAAAGTGATTAATTATACAAACTATGTGACAGAAAAGTTTATCATTATAAAAGAAAAACATTTACAGAGCGATTTCAGTAGTTTATAGTAAGGAAAGATAATTAATAGCTTGTTGCTATTCTATGATTTTTCAGTGAGATAATCCATAGCTGGTGGCTTGGGCAATGGTTTCTATTTTTCAGCTCACCAAACAGAAGAAACCTCCACTGGCTGGTTTATCTTAAAAGCAGATATCTTTCTGTTTTTCATTATTCAGGTGGTAAAAAGATCTTTGTGCTCCGTAGGAAAGTCTTAATGTAGCATATAGCCCTAAAGTAACAGCAGATCCAGCAGGGAGCTTTTACACCACTCTTATCTTGCACTTAATGCACACAGAGTTGGCAGAAAATCCCTCATAATCAGAAAAAAAAAGTGCTGTGAAGAAGGATTTTGTAGAAAAGAGCAGTGTGCTTTGAAAGCCTCCAAGGTCAGGAGAGTCTTGGAAGGGACAGATCCCAGTAAGCAGAGTGGCCTGTGCTCCCCAAATCCCAGGGGACACAGAGTGTCCCAGGCAGCCCTGGGTGCCCCTGCCCCTGTGCTGGGAGCAAATGNCCCAGGCAGCCCTGGGTGCCCCTGCCCCTGTGCTGGGAGCAAATGCCCGAGCATGCCCTGGGACTGCTGCTCAAAGCAACAGTAAAATCCCTGCTCTTGCACTCCAGGGATTCGGGCTCTGCTTTGACTGCTTTTTCAGAAGGTAATCTCCATGAGGACTCTTTCTTCACAAAAACAGGAAGGGGGAAATAGCTTTTAGTGAAAAGAAATAATGATTTTGTCAATATGTGTCTCAGCACTTATCCTCGCTGGCACCAAAAACAGAGCCCTGATTAAAGGTTGTCCCCTCTCTTCCTTTTTCCTCCTCTAGAAATGTCACTGTGCAGTGTGATGTGATGACTCTTGATCTCCTGAGGGAAATTGTATTGCTGCCTCATCTTCACTATTCCCTCTTCTGAGCCTGAATTTAGTCCCTCTGTGATTCCAGTTTAAACAAATGGAGTTGGCAATAAGCCCTTTGAAATCTGGCTTACCTGTTCTTGGGGAGAAAATAATGAAAGGACCTGCTTACAGCTTCAAGTACATAACAATTCTGTGATGGGCAACACATCTGTGGCTGCATGTCCATTCGTTTAAAACAATGAACAAAAAATGGATGAAAATGCTTGAATGTCAGAGAGAGAGAGAGAACAATAGAAAACTGTCAGTGGTCTCCTTTCAACTAGATGATTGTCTGCAGCACTGTCAACATTTTTGCATGTAGAAATGGATAACAAAATAGAATTCAGAAATGAACATCAAAAAACAGAAGCTTTCAGTAGGTTCAGAAGGTTTCAGAAGGTTCAGAAGCTTTCAGTAAAAGGAAGTATTGAAAATATTGGAACTTTTTAGAAAAGTGACCAGAAAAAGGTAAAAAAGGTGACTTATGCAGTGAATGATATTGAGAAAATAAATCAGGAGCTCTCATTTAGTCTTTATAATAAAGTCTTCTGACATAAAAGATCAAGGGGCATTTAATGAAAGGCACCAGATCTAACAGGCATTAAATAAAATACCTTTTCTTTATTACCTTGTAAACACAGATATAACAAAATGTTGCTGAGGGCTTAGCAGGACTCCAAGAAGTGGATTTCATGTGGGACTTTGTGCCACAATGCTAGCTGGGAAGGGTTATTTTTGAAGGAAGGTAACCCTTGTGCTCCTGATGAATAAAATGAAGCCATTGGAAGAAATTTTCCCTTTGTGGTCTCACAAGGGGCAGGACTCTCCTGTTTTTCTGGAACAGATTTCCATGCAGTTGGCTCTTCTCTCAGTGTCAGGCCACTGTGGCTTGTGAAGTCCCTCTCAGGTGGGACGCACTGACCTTCACCCCACATTCAGTATCCAAACTTTGCTTCTCATCCAGCACAAAACATGGCTTAAGAGAAACGTTTTCATGTTATATTTCAGCTTAAGAGAAACCTTTTCATGTTATATTTCAGCAAACCTAGAGACAGTGCTAGTCTTTTTTGCATGTTACTTATCAACAGTTGCATCAGCAACTTTCCCACACTGATTGAGATGTGCAAAACTGATTGACCCACCTCTTTCCTGTAAAAGAAACACTTTTATTTCCCCAGTGGTTTGTCAGTTAAAAGGAACAAAATCCTAACTCTGAATAATTCTGAGTTGAACAATCAAATGCAGACTTGTTAATAATATATACATGTATGTTATATGTATATAATATATATTCTCACAGATATACATATAGCTATGCATATACAAACATGTATTCATACATATATATGAATATTACATGTGCATGGGAACATATATACACCCCAAAACTTACCTTCCCTCTAATTTCTTGCATGCCATTAATAAATGCAGTGAATTTATTTTATATTTCAGCTTCACCAGTGTGAAAAATCACCTTGTCTCATTGACTTGGTAAGGAACTCCTCAGAACAGGATTGCAGACGCCAAGGGTTGTTTTACAGAGATAGTGTCCAACCTGAATTCAGTAATCTTTGAAAAATATAACTCTCTCCCAGAGGAAGAAATTATTTCTCTTGCAAAATCAGCAGTGTCAAGAAACAAATGTTGTGAGGTGACAGTTACATAGCTTATTTGTTTTGTGATTTATTTTGAATGCCTGTCTTTTAATTTTTCTGTTTTTCTAAGGCAAGTCACTACATACTAGCTGAGATGGAAAAACAGCTTTTTGGAATAATAGTCTAAAAATAAACCTCTTTTTTCCCCCTATTTTTTAAGCTACACACAATTACCTACAGAATTTTTACAACCAATAAAACTCAGAAAAAATAACACGCTTATCAAATCATAATACATGGAAGAAGAGCCCTTGGTTTGAGTTCATTTTGGGTTCAAACCCTTATTCCCCAGGTGGATGAAATTCAATGAGACCTAAGGAAAGAAATAAAGGTTGCTCTTAAAACAAACAAGCCTCAAGAAGCAAACCAGTTTAACATTGAATCTCTCTCCACAGCAGAATCACATGCCTGGGGTGCCTCTGCCTCCCTTCTAAAAATGCAAGGAGCTTTGGAAGGATGTTTATTATTCCCAGTAATAGAAAGAAAGAAAAGATTTTGTGTTTTCTCTCTGCTCAGAGCGACTGTGACCAATTGTGACAATGACAATTTGGTTAGATGGGAAGGAAATGGGAGCAGGAAAGCCTAGAGATGTAGGCAAGGACAGAATTAAACCTGTAGTAGTGCAAGTGTGTGGTGGAGCAGAGCAGCCCCAGGGTACTGTTTGTGGAGAGGGAGCTGGGAGCTCTGGCAGGGCTGTAGAACATGTTGGCAGTTGGAGCCAAGGATGGAGGAGGCAGAGGAGCAGGGGTGTGAGTAAAGGGTGGTCAGTGGGTAACTCATGCAAGCACAGTTAACTATTAGGAGACAGCAAATGTTAATTCAGACAGCAAATGTTAATTACAAGACCTTGGAAGTAGGATTTGCTCTGATCTTGTCACGATAGAAGGGCCAAAGATCATCTCAGAAACCGCTGAATCGTTCCTCAAAGGACTACACATGCCCCAGGGAGAAAGGTGAAAAGGGCACTATGAGGAAGACTGCTGATCTTCATCACAGAGACCCCCGAGGAAGAGGAGAAGCCTTCCTCAGTG
>JACBWW010001440.1:0-13328 GCA_020086605.1 Lanius collurio
CTGAGAAAGCAGAAAGATCAGTGAGGGTGCTCTGAAAGGGCTCGTCTGCTGCAGAGCTGTCAGTGAGGGTGAGGTGAGAGCGGCCTGGCCTTGGGCGGGCCGGAGCCCCAGCAGAGCCCTGGCAGAGCCCAGAGCAGCCTGAGGCTCGGCAGAGGCAGGCTGGCAGGAGGCCCTTGGAGCTGCAAGAGGCAGCAGCCTGGCACTGGGTGCCTCTCGCTGGGAGCGGGCGAACCCTCCCGTCTCAGAAGCACAGCTGTTATAAATAAGGGACCAGATTACCAATTTAACAATTATCCATTTATTTTGTACTACATTGTAGCTTTGTTTGAATGTAATTTTGTACTACATTGTAGCTTTGGTTGAATGTAATTTTGTGCTTTGTTGTAGCTTTGTAAGTTAGGATCTCTCTTGCAGTTTAAGAAAGAAACCCACACTTCGTTGTGAAGAAACCAGCTTCTTATCAGACCTTGCATTGCAATGCAGGAATTTACAACCCTCCCCTCCTTACCCCTTTCGAAGCTGGCCTGCCTGGAGAGTAGTAGATAAGGAAAAGACAGAAAGAAAAAAAAAAAGAGAAGAAAAGGGGCTGAATATGCAAACTAGAGCTGAAAAGACCCTTGGGAGTAAAGATTTTCCCTAGACAATACTAATTTAAAACGAGCCAACAAACTTTTAAGAAAAATTAACCAGGCTACTCTATAGGCAACTACTACCTGGCCAGCTTTTGAGTTCTCCAAGAAGTCACCGTAACAAAAAAGTCTATTGGAGCTACTGCCCTGAGGACAGCGAATTACCACCATCGCCTTCGTATACCCTTTGGTATACAGCCACGCCTCGTGAGGAACGCTTGAAGGCCCGGCTCTATCACAGGGAGTGATAGAGCCGAAGTTCCTCCTCCTCCAAGTCGAAGCTGGGGGCAACGAAGCTGGCCGGAGCACCCACCCGAGCTGATCACTTTTAATAAAGGCTTAAAAAGGACCATCAGTCCTGCCCTTTTTATTTCAGTTGGGGGCTCATCAGGATAGCCACTCCTGAAGAGGACCAGAAGACGGGACGGCCACCTGCTTTTGGACCTCGAAGGACACGCTGGCTACTGGACTCGAAGGATCAGCCTGGGCCAAGCGACGTGGAGGAGCACCTTAGGTAAGACCTGCGGTGATGGGTCGTGAGGGGGTGAGCGAGTGGTGAGTGAGTGGGGGGGACCGGCAGCTTGGACCCCCGAAAGTGAGTGTGGACCGCCTAGTACCGCGGTTCCGGATCTCCCGCGAGGGGGCCGGCCGGGAACGGTGGGAAGCGACTGGAAAAGAGTGAATGAGGCATCCCCTAAGGTAACGGGACTTTAGGTCCCCCTCCGAGCGAGCGGAGGATCCTGGTGTGGGTGGCTCGCAAACCCTGGCTGGCTCCGGGCGCGTGGAGGGCTGGGGATAGGTGTGAGTCACGCGCAAAAGTTGGTTTGCTGCTTCGACGGCCCAAGGCGCTGAGGGAGTCGGGGTAGAGAGAATACAGGGTGTCCCCAGACACTGCGGTGCCGAGTGCCAAGAGTTCCCCTCGTCCCCGGGCGGAAGGCCGGACGCACTGAGGAGGTGAGCTGTCGCAGTCACCAGAGAACAGGGGTCTCTGGGGGGCTGTTACCCTACGGCCGCACCTGACTGGGAAGGGTAGCTAAGCGCGAGCTACGCCTGGGGGGGTCTGAGTGTCGGAGTAGGGGAGTCCAAGACCAGGGCGAGACGGCTGCTTCAACTGCACGCAAGCTCCTTCGGAGGAGACTGCCCTCTGGGGAAGGGCAGTCAAGCCGGCGGGGTCGGTGGAACTCCAGGAGTGGGGAGGGTTGGTTTCGAGCTTTACTTTCCTCCTTTTAACAAAAAAAATAAGGCTAAAGCAGACAGTTGGTCGGAAACAGGATTGTCAGTCCGGGGGGGGGCTGACCAGGGGAGGTCCTGCCTCGTACGGAGGTCTGAGACGAAGGACCCTAGTGGAGTAAAAGGGTCATATGACGACCACAATCTGAAGGGGCCGGTCCCAGAAGGGTCCCTGGGGCCAGGGGACCTAGACGGGAGGCAGCATCCCAAAAGATTGCGGTCTGAAAGGGGCCGAATCGGGGGTAGAGGGATACCTCCGTGGGGGCCTTCAAAGGCGGGTCTACGGACTCAATTAAATTATATTGAGTGAGTGTCGAGTGAATGCTTTGGAAGGAGTGAGAGAGTTGTGAATGGTAAGGGTGTGAATGAACTAAGTGCTTAAGAAAGAGTGAAAAAAGAGTGAACGGTAAAGGTGTGAGTGAACTAAGCTTAAAATTTTTATTTGAGATCAATAAAGGCAAGATGGGAAATTGTTATAGTAAGAGAATGGTAAAGCACAGACAAAGAAATAAAAATGTCCCACCTAACAGCCCTCTGGGGCAAATGTTAAATCAGTGGGACGAGCAGGAAAACACCAAGGATTTAGATAAAATGAAAATGATTTATTATTGCACAGAAGTTTGGCCAGAATTAGATCTACAAGGAGGATGGCCATGGTGTGGAACCAAAGACAAATGGATGTGTAACCAACTGAACCAAATCCCTCGGGGACATGAATGGTTTACCATCATTGATTTAAAAGATGCATTTTGGGCATGTCCGTTAGCAGAGGAGTGCTGGGATTGGTTTGCCTTCGAATGGGAAGACCCAGATAAGAGGAGGAGGCAACAACTTCGGTGGACACGCCTCCCACAGGGGTACACAGAGAGTCCACATTTGTTTGGTCAAGCCCTGGAGGGGTTGCTAGAGCTCTTTGTGCCTGAAGCAGGAGTACAAATACTGCAATATGTGGATGATCTATTAGTGTCAGGGGAGGGACGAGAACAAGTAAAGATCACGAGTGTCCAACTCCTAAATTTTCTGGGCCAAAAAGGATTGAAGGTATCAAGAGAGAAACTACAGTTTGTAAAATCAGAGGTTACATATTTGGGTCATATCATAGGGCAAGGGAGCAAAAGATTGAGTCCGGAGAGAATTTCAGGCATCCTAGCAATTCCAGCACCAAAAACCAAAAGAGACATCCGAAAACTTTTAGGCTTATTTGGCTATTGTAGGTTATGGATAGATCAGTATACCCAAAGTGTTAAGTTTCTCTATGAGAAATTGGTAAGCTCTGAATCCATAAATTGGACTAAAGAGGATGATGAGCAATTGCAAGACCTGAAAGAAAAATTGGCCTCAGCACTGGTTTTAAGTTTACCTGATCTCAAAAAGAAATTCGATTTGTTTGTAAACACTGAGGGAGGAGTTGCATATGGGGTATTAACTCAAAAATGGGGAGGACACAACAAACCGGTGGCCTACCTGTCTAAACTACTGGATCCGGTAGCTCGGGGATGGCCAACCTGTGTGCAGGCAATTGCTGCTGCGGCAGTATTAATAGAAGAATCTCAAAAATTAACTCTGCAAAGAAAAATTACAGTACACACCCCACATGACCTTAAAACCGTGCTGAGCCAAAAGACATCACAGTGGCTTACGGATTCTAAGTTACTGAGATATGAAATCAACTTGATGGAAACTGATGATCTAGAACTAGCCACTTCCAAGTGCCTAAATCCGGCACAATTCCTCACTGGAGAGCCTCCAGAGGATCTGGAACACAATTGCCTAGAACTGATTGACTACCAAACAAAAGTGAGGGAAGACTTGCATGATACACCTCTACCCTATGGGAGAGTATTATTTACAGATGGGTCATCTCGAGTGGTAGAAAGAAAAAGAATTTCAGGCTATGCAGTAATAGATGGGATGGTGATGGAAGCAGTAGAAAAAGGAAAATTGCCTGCTACCTGGTCAGCCCAAACCTGTGAAATATATGCTTTAAAAAGAGGTCTCAATTTATTAGACAAAGACCAGGGAACTATTTACACCGACTCTCAGTACGCATTTGGGATAGCACACACCTTTGGAAAAATCTGGGAAGGACGAGGCCTCCTGAACTCAAAAGGAAAAGATTTGGTTCACAAAGAACTAATTAAACAAGTTTTAGAATCTTTATTAAAACCAGCAGAAATCGCAATAGTGCACATAAGAGGCCACCAAAAGGGAAATACTATAGAAATACAAGGAAACCGGTTGGCTGACCAGATAGCTAAGGAAGCAGCTTTGGAACCAGGGGATCCTGTGAACATCCTGGTGTTGAGAGAGACACCTGGGGAGAAAGAAGAAAAAGGGAAGCCCACATTTGATCAAGAAGAACAAAAACACATGCAGACTCTAGGGTTACACCAAGGGGAACAAGGAGAATGGTTAACACCTGATGGGAGAAAATACCTGAATAAAGCCCTAGCCAGAAGGATGTTAACTGAACTCCACAAACTAACTCATTGGGGAATCCAAGGATTATGTGATCACTTCCTAAGAGAACACATCTGCATAGGAATCTATGAAATAGCAAAATCAGTTACTCGGGGGTGCACAACATGTCAAAAAGTCAACCAAAAAGTAATGAGGAAAACTGCACATGGCGGAAGAGACCTAGCTCTGAGGCCCTTCCAAAGTGTACAGGTAGACTTTACCGAAATGCCCCCTGTGCAAGGGTACAAACATCTACTCGTGCTAGTAGATCACCTGACCCATTGGGTGGAAGCTTTTCCTACCAAAAAGGAAACAGCACAAACAGTAGCCAAAATAATTTTGGAAAACATCATCCCGAGGTATGGGATAGTCAACAACATAGATTCAGATCGAGGTCCACATTTCACGGCCCGGTCTTTACAGCTGATTATAGAAGCCCTGGGTATGCAATGGAGATTACATACGCCATGGCATCCCCAGAGCTCAGGAAGGGTCGAAAGAATGAATAAAACCCTGAAAAATGTATTAACAAAACTAATTGAAGAGACAAAATTGAATTGGCTAAAATGTCTACCTCTGGCACTACTGCGCATCAGGACGAGACCTCGATCTGATTTAGGAGTATCCCCCTATGAGATGATGTTTGGACTCCCCTTTTTAATTACACCCTACAGCTGCAGAGACTACCTGGAAGGAGAAGAAGCTGTTCAAGTGTACTTAAAAACCATCACTAACACCTTAGAAAATCTTAGAAGGAAGGGATACCTTCCCCAAACCTCTCCTTTTGATACTAACATACATAGTATTAACCCGGGGGACTGGGTGTTAATAAAATCGTGGAATGCAGCTCCATTAACTCCGAAATTTGAAGGTCCCTTTCAGGTGTTGCTGGTTACCCACTCTGCAGTAAGAACCCGAGAACGAGGCTGGACACACATTGCAAGGGTGAAAGGACCTGTGTCACCCCCCAGTGAAAACTCTGATCCCACCGATACTCCTGAATGGACTGTGAGCCAGGGACCAGAGGACTTAAAATTGACCCTGAGAAAGAAAGACTGAAACCTGTCTCGTCACTGGAACTCAATGACATCAAGGCTGTTACTACTGAATTTTATTATGCTGATTAAGTGAATTATTTTGTATTATTTTTAAGTTTGTGTATAGTTATAAATGTGTTACTATTGTGGTTATCAAGATTGTAAGTTGGAAAAAAACTAGTAAGAGGTAATGTTTCTAGCAAAAAATCGCACTCTCAACTCTCCCACAGTGCATTCTCTAAGGGTTAAAATTAAATAGGGAAGTAAGAGCGAAAGACAACATTGGGAAAAGACTCTGAACATTCCTCCATCATTAAAGAATAAAACTAGAAAACTGATGACTCGTGTTAAACACTTAGGAACAATAATATGTGACTTTGTTAAAACAGAACACACCTGTCAAGAGAAGGAATCTTCCCCAGTAACCACCTGCCTGGTAGAAGAGAATACCAGCACATCCATGGTTACCCTGCAGATCATCAAGAAGGAATTCCAGGTGAAAAGGAGCAGCCTGCTCTCCCGCCCTGTGGAAAGTGTGGCCTGTGGCGCACTGGCCTCACTACTACTCATCTGCAAGAAGAGAGACTGCAGGACCAAGACCCGATGGCTGGATCAAACGCCAATGGAACGACCTTCACGCGGCCACAGCCTGTGGGTTTGGATCCTGCCCTGCCTGTTGCTGTTTGCTTCACCGGGAGAGGGACTGGACTTCGTGCTGCACCAACCCCAGAAAGAGATATCGGCGGTGACTGGAGAGACACTCACTTTGAGCTGCACCACATCTAGACCTTCAACTCCAGGTCCCGTGAGATGGCTAAAAGGCTGGGGACAGAAAAACCAAACTATCTACGATCAAATAGAAAGGAATCCCTCTTCTCGTGTAACAAGACTGACCATAGGATCGGACACAGACTTCAACATCAGCATCAGAGATGCCCAACTGGAGGACGATGGGACTTACTATTGTGTTAAGTTTATCAACACAATAAGCGGAGATAAAATACTCCAACGAGGAGAAGGCACTAAAGTATCCATACTCACAGACCCAAACCATTCATCTGGGACACAGCGATCCAATAAAGACAACCCATCAAGAACCAGAACCAAGCCTTGCACTAAATGTTATTACCCACTCTATGATGGAGAAGATGCCGTGTCACTCTTACGAGTCCATACTAACATAAACCCAAAGTGTGTCGATCGCTCTCAAGTAAATACCTGTCAAGAAGACGGGAAAGTTTATTGGGTCAGTCGTAATATTGCCTCATATAGGCAGCGACTGCTTGGAGAATGCCCTGTTGGAGACACCTGGCTCTGTTATGAACAAAACCTTGATCAAAAAGATCTAATAAAAGAAAAAGAGATAAGAATGAAAGAAAGGGAAAAAGAAGAATTTAAAGATGATTTAGAACCACCTTCAGGGAAAAATCTGTTTATAGACTTAATGGAAAGAGTTAGCAAGGAGTTAAGTTTAAAAAACTGTTGGGTCTGTGGAGATACCCAGATGTCTGAGATGTGGCCTTGGGAAGGGATTAGTTTAAATCCTGTGGAAATCTTAAAATGGAAACAAACTAAACAGGAGGATGAAATCATAAAGAAAAGAGGTGAAGGGCAATGGAGTCTAAAAACAAAAATAATAGGAGAAGAGTGTATCACCAGGAAGGGTAGGCAATACAAAACATTAGTAGGGAAAATGGCATGTAAAAGGTACCTTATAATAAGAGAGAAGAGTATTAAATGGGTTCCTAGAGAACCAAACCGCTATTGGACCGCGGAAAAAGATAAAGGGTGTACCTATCGTGAAGAACATGACTTATATGAATGTATTGACAAGGGAGTAAACCCCTTTTGGGGAATTAAAGAACTATCAAAATACTGGGAATTTCCAACCCAAACAGATAACTTCTGGGAAGCCCCTGAAAATTTGTTTTGGATATGTGGGGATACAGCTTACACCAGACTCCCAGGAGACTGGACGGGCAGTTGTACCATAGGCATTATAAAACCAGCCTTTTTCTTGTTACCTAAAGAATCAGGGTCCCACTTAGGGGTTCCTATATATGACAATCTGAAAAATAGCAATCGTAAGAAAAGAAATACAATTGACATAACAAGTGCCCAACAATGGAGAGAAAAAATCTGGACTCCAGAAGAAATAATTAAAACCTATGGGCCAGCAACCTGGGCCCAAGATGGATCTTGGGGATACCGCACTCCGATTTATATGTTAAATCGGATCATCAGACTCCAGGCAGTCCTAGAATTGATCTCAAACCGCACATCACTTGCCTTCGATCACATCAGCGATCAATTATCCCAAACCAGAACAATGGTGTACCAAATCAGATTGGCAGTAGACTACCTCCTAGCTGACGAAGGAGGAATTTGTGGGAAGTTTAACACTTCAGAATGCTGCCTGGAGATTGATGATAAAAGTGAGATCATCCGAAACATTTCAAAGGATATTAGAAAACTGGCATATGTAGGAACCCAAGAGTGGACACCACTCATAAATTCTAACTGGTGGGATAACTTTTGGTCTATGAAAGGAAATTGGTGGAAAAAAGAAGCATTTATTGTGGTTTGCTCGATTGCTGGACTTATATTCTTACCATGTTTACTTCCGTGTCTAATAAGAGTAATTGCCTCTGCCATTCAAGCAGGTACACTCATTCCAGGAGGAACTCAAACATCAGAAATGAAGAATGATGGTGGTAAAGAGCCAGAAATATGAGAGTGCTAAACAAATGTATACCAGGTTCCAAAAAGTAAAGAATTTTTACCCCCAAGAAGAACTAGAAACTGCTAATTGATGTGAACTCTACAAGTTCGATCAAATAAAGAAAGGGGGGAATTTGTTATAAATAAGGGACCAGATTACCAATTTAACAATTATCCATTTATTTTGTACTACATTATAGCCTTGTTTGAATGTAATTTTGTACTACATTGTAGCTTTGTTTGAATGTAATTTTGTGCTTTGTTGTAGCTTTGTAAGTTAGAATCTCTCTTGTAGTTTAAGAAAGAAACCCTCACGTCGTTGTGAAGAAACTAGCTTCTTATCAGGCTTGCATTCCAAGGCAAGAATTTACGACCACTGCTTACCCCTTCTGAAGCTGGCCTGCTTGGAGAGTAGTAGATAAGGAAAAGACAGAAAAAAAAAAAAAAAAAAAAGGGGCTGAATATGCAAACTAGAGCTGAAAAGACCCCTGGGAGTAAAAAAACCCCTAAAAATAATAATTTAAAACGAGCCAACAAACTTTTAAGAAAAATGAACCAGGCTACTCTATAGGCAATTACTACCTGGCCAGCTTTTGAGCTGTCCAAAAAAGTCACCGTAACAAAAAAGTCTATTGGAGCTACTGCCCTGAGGACAGCGAATTACCACCATGGCCTTCGTATACCCTTTGGTATACAGCCACGCCTCGTGAGGAACACTCGAGGGCCCGGCTCTATCACAGGGAGTGGCAGAGCCGAAGTTCCTCCTCCTCCAAGTCGAAGCTGGGGGCAACGAAGCTGGCCGGAGCCCCCACCCGAGCTGATCACTTTTAATAAAGGCTTAAAAAGGACCATCAGTCCTGCCCTTTTTATTTCACAGAGGAAATCAATTGCAGACATTTTCATGCACATAAAGGCAGCTTAGGAGCTTAAAGATGCTTCCTTATTTATATTTGTTGCCTGTAGCAGAGAAATGTCAAAGAAACCTACCTTGAAATCTGTGTGATTCAGTCAGGTCAAACATCCAGCAACATTCTCATAGATGTTTTCTTTTCACTATTCTATGACTGAACTCCTCTGTAGAAAAGCAATGCTGCTGCTGCCCGTGTCCTTGCAAAGTGCACCAGTAAGGCTGAGTTGCTGAGCACGTGCACAGTTCCCTGCAATGCCTCCTGTTCCTGGCAGCTGCACATGCCATTGTCTCTTCTGCAGAAGACACAGCCCATGAAAACAGGCAAAGTTGTTACCTACTTTTCTCTTCCCACAAGACTTGTTTGACCCAATGTTTTCTGAAAGGACTGCGTTTTCCTCTCCTCAGCTTTCTTCTTTCTCATTCCACAAAATGAGAGAGCTGAAGGAGTTCCAGGCATTTGAGAGCCTCATCTCTCTTTGCCTCTAAAGGCTCTGCCTCAGGGAGCCCTGGTGACCTGCCAGTGCTTTGGCACAGGAGTCATTAATTCCCTAATCACGAGGGCAGCGGACTTCAGCTGCAAAGCCTGTCTTTGGGAGGGCATTGCTGTTACCCTGCAGGCTGCGTGGGGAAGGGGTTTGTGTGAGCAGGGCCGATCCCAGCCTGTGTCCTGGGAACAGACCCAGTAAAAGGAGCAGATCCTGCTGTCTTGTGGTGCTGCTGATCCCCGCAGCAACTGCCCTGGGAGTTCCTCAGGGAACTTCACTCCAAGGGCTTCCATCATTTCAGCGCTCGTGAGAACTCGTGGCTTCCCAGTTCTGCAGCGTCCTTCTGGATTTTGGAGCATTTCAGCACCGGGGTCAACGGCCCTTCCCTCATCCCTGCCCTGCAGCAGTTACAGTCACTGTTGGCTGGCCCTTGCTCCAAAGGCAGCGCAGCTGGCTCAGGATCCCTGGTTGCTGCTGCTCTCCAGGATGACCTTCAGAGGGACACTTGGAGCGCTTCCCAAAGAGCTCCCGGTGGGATGGGGCTGGATTTCTCCTCCCCGGGTGGCTCCTGGGTGCAGTTCTACGCTCAGGGCAGTCACCTTTTCTCAGCAGGCCTTTGTAGCCACTTAGTGCCCAACGTGTGGCTCTGCTGCCATCCCAAATGGGCCCTTTCCTTGCCCAGCCTGGCTGCAGCTGGGGCATCTGCTGGGCACGGCTGGAGATTTGCATGGCCACAATCCTCCAGCATCATCCCCTTTACATCTGCTCCTTGCTTTGGAGAGCACAAATCCCAAAACACCCATCTCAGCTGGCAAATGCCATTTTTTGTCGATTGCTGCAGCCACACTGCTGATCTACAAATGCACGAGAATCCCTTTCAGTTGAAAAATGGACTTTATTACAAATTGCTACACCCGTGCTGACAACATATAACTATATAGATCTCAGTTAAGGTTAAAACCAGTAATTTATTTGGGTATTACAACAATGTTACATAAAAATATACGAACATCAACTTCTGTTAGCAAATCTCAATTTATTGCCAACCTCTACAACAACTCACTATACACCAGGATCGACTGAAGTTGAACAACTTAATTTATTGTATATTACTATAACTGTAAAGCTCATGTAGAAATACAGAAATATCAACATCTCTCGCTAAATAGCCCTGCAGCAAGAACTGAATCCATAGAATGACACAACTATGCAACTCCATACATATTTAAATAGAAATACATATATAACCACAATACACAGATGTCAATAGAAATACTCACATTACCCACAATACATATTTAAATAGATACATAAAACAAACTTGTCTATAAGTAGACAAATATAAAAGTACAAACCTAATTATCCATACAACTGCATCAGTTTGAATATACGGCTCTAGATGGGGATATGTATCGAAATATAATTACATACAGAACTAGATCAATAGACATATAAATATATAAAAAGAGACATATGTACCTATACAAATAGCAATGTACCTATTTAAAAAGCCGTACACCTACAACAACATCAGTGGAAACAGAAACCTGGACATCTTTGTACATATGGAAATAGAACACAGATATAATAACTTACATATTGAACTAGACACATATATACACAAATACGTAACTACAAAGATGGATGTGTATAAATGCATACATATATGCATACCATACCTATAGCAACATACACACAGAAATAAACCCATACAAAAAGCAACAGAACTATCAGCAGAGGGACTCCAGCCACCCCATCTTCAAAGCTTCTCCCTCTGTCTCTTCCTCCCGTGCAGCGCAGCTCTCCTAGACGGGGACAGCAGATTTTGGAGACAATCACACAAAAAAATGTGGAGAATTGCTTACAAGAGAAGGGTCACACAGACATGCAGGATTTGCTGGGAAAGCACAGGGTTTAGTTAACTTAGTGCTTAATTTAGTGCTTAGGCAAGTAAGGTAAGCAAAGATACAGTGTGTTTGTAGACAGCTGCACGGCGTCCTTGAAGGCAGCTGTGCTCAGGAAGGAGGGAAGGGAGTAGTCTGATAAGTCGACCACAGGAATGAAGGACTGTGTGAAACTGTCTGCAATAGATGTTACCAATCATGAGCTTGTTTTTGCACTATGCATGAGCTTAATTGTAGCCTGTATAAATATAGCTAAGAGACTATCAATAAACGAGACTTGTTGATCATTGTCGGATGAGCTTGTCTCACGTTGTTTTCTGACAAATGGTGACCCCGACGTGATAACAGTCCGGCACCACAACGGATCGACGAGGAGTTCGGGTCCTACTGCAGCAAGGACGGCGATAAGCGCACCAAGGAGCTGCGCCGAGCCCCTGGTGACCGCACAGGCGGACCTGGCCGATACGTGCTGCCGAGACCTTGGAGAGCTGCAACAGCGCTGACGAGATAAGTATGCAGAGGCAAGCAGCATGTGATTTATTTCCTGCATTTTTGCAGAGAAAGCAAGTCAAGGGAATTGACTTACAAAAGGAACTACCTGGCTTGCTAGCTCACGGATATGCTAAAGGGTGCTTTGCTAATTTGCACACAGTTCACGAGCTACCAGAATGGTGTAAATTTGGAGATTTGATTTGGACTGCTGTGCTGGACGATGATAAGACAGCCAAGAAACTAAGCAAACAGTGGCGTGTTGTTATAAATGCTTTGGAACAGTATCAGGCAGAACAAAAGGCTGCTTCGCATGCTACTTTGGCTTTGAATAAGAACAAGTTGTTAGAGGGAGTGCCAGATTGTCCTTTACCGCCCGCCGCCGCCTGCAGCCCGCTGCTCCTCGACGATGACTGCTCGGTGCTACCCTTCCTGGGGGGGCTGAGCGGCCGGTACCAGCAGACCCTGGTGCCTGTCCACGCCAACCACAGCGGCAATGGGAGCATCCTCCCGCTGCTTGTGCTGCCCACACCCGTGGGGGACAACACCAGCGAGTGCAGCTGCCGCGAGTGG
This sequence comes from Lanius collurio, assembly GCA_020086605.1. Classification (NCBI taxonomy): domain Eukaryota; kingdom Metazoa; phylum Chordata; class Aves; order Passeriformes; family Laniidae; genus Lanius; species Lanius collurio. The sequence goes on from JACBWW010001440.1 coordinate 12,439, forward strand.
CACTACCACATCAGAGCCGGCCTCGTCCTAAACGTCATGAGCAAAGATCACTGTGGGTCCCCAGGTGTTGGGGTTTGGGAGTTTTTGGGTTTTTTTCTCTCGAGGAATTTTCTCCCATACTATGTTACCAAGTCAACAAATGACTGGGTACTTTGGGGAAACAAAAGAACTGGCCACGGAGGGGCGGAGCCCATCTGGGGCTACTGTCCTCACCTGGGCGTGTGCTGGGCACTCGGGACTTGGTGTGGAGACGGGGGAGACTCTCTCGTCAGCACTGCGGGTTTTCCTGCCGTTTTTTTCCTCTCTGCTGGAAAAAAACCCGGGATCCAAAACCTGTCCTTCCCTGCCTCGCTGGGAGCTGAGCTGCAGACCCTGCTGCCTCAGCCTTCGCTGCTCTGTAGCCCTGCCTGTCCTGCCTGCCGAGACCTCCGGGGATTTCCTACCACAGCTCCGCAGCTCGATACATCTCGCCTGCCACCTGGAATTTGTGCTCCTACTGCTGCTCCAGCCTGCCTGGCCAGGAGAGCCCTGAACAGACCCCAGGATCAGCTGCCCAGGGAGGTTTCTGAAGCCCTTCTTCCATCCCTTCCCGGATCTCAGGCAGCCATTACTGCGTGCTCCCCGAGCTCGCTCCGGAGCGCCCCCTGCAGCCGCGGGGGAACCATCGCACCTGCCCTGCTCACCGGGAGCCGCCAGCGCCCCTGCCGGCTGGGACTGGAACTGCACCAGAGGGGAAAGGGCCTGACAGCTGAGAGAGGCTGCACTGGGTTTGTGGTTCTGTTTGCTGTCACCACTGTAGTTATTGTTGTTTGTTTGCCTGTTTATATATCTGTAATTTAGTACAGAACTGTTATTCCTATTCTTTATATCTTTGCCTGAAAGCCCCTTAA
>JACBWW010001441.1:0-13321 GCA_020086605.1 Lanius collurio
GGAGCTGCCACGGTGAGGGGCTCTCCGTGTGGGGCTCACACGTGCACAGCACTCACAGCAGCTCTCAAGGTCACTCCAGCTTCCTGCCTCGCTGGCAAAGATGAATTTGAGTTCTGTTCCTGCTCCAAACTCATTTTTCCCTTAGTTAACTCCATGCTTTTACTCAGATCTATCTTTCTGGTCCAGCAGCCGATTCCAAATTTAATCAAACCTCTCATGTAGATCTCATTTTCTTCTATCTATCTACATTACTGGATTTCTCTCCCTTTTCTTCCCTTTTTCACTGAGATCCAGCACCACATCTCGATATTCTTAGAGCACAATTTGAAATTCACACCTTCAGGCAAAATGCTTCTCAATGATGTAAAAAAATATTCCAGAGAGCATTCCCAAGGCAAACTGTCAGATTTCCTCTGATCAGCAGTGCAGAACCAAGCACCTTCAAAGACACTCGACTTTCCTGGAGATTCCAACAGGCAACAGCAATTCCTGGGTTAAACCAAGCTTCTTGTTCTGCCTGCAAGGCTCTCACGCTGCAATCCATGGATTTCTCCATCAATAATCCCACGGTGCAGCTCGGGATCGAATGAGAGGAGCTGTGTGGGACGACTCATCTTCCCAATTGGATCGTAGGGAGGGCAGGACTTTGCCATTTATTTCTGGGCATCTCAGGCCTGAACTGTGAGCAGTTCTCTGCCTGCACTGATTTCTCCCTCCTTGCTGCCTGCATTATTAAATAACCCAGGGCAAGCTGTGTGTTCTGCCCCGTGGATGGACTCGGAGTCGCGTGGCACTTCAGGAGAGGACTCCAATCAAGGAAGATGCACCAGCACTTACTCTGAATTTATGAAACTGGGAGTCTATTTCTCATTACAGCTCAGTAAATCATCCTCCTCTTGCTTTTGCTTGGAAACTGCTTCAACTGCTGCCTGTACTTCCATTCTTTTATACATCAGACCTTTCAGGAAGCACTGTACCAGTAAAAATGAAATAAACCAAAAGGAGTTGTGCTTTAAAAATACATAAAATAGAGAGATTTGCAAGAGACTTGGAGAGCTTTGCATGTGGACCACAAGATGCAGTTTCCCACAAGATTTGACGAAGTGATTTCATATTAATTTAATTTCTTTTTCTTTAGGAAGATGGTTTGGAAAAGCTGGTGACTCTGGTGGTCTATTAAATATAAAGTTATTTCCACATTTGAGGAGGAAAGACCTCTCTGACCTAGCAGAGCTTCCAATCACATTTCACTGTTGGCAGAGCTGGTCTGAGACTGGCTCCTTGAGAGGGAAACTGAGGTAATGGGGACATCAGATTCCCTCCTGTCATCACAATGAATAGAAAGGCAGCCACCTGTTCTTCAGGAGAGCTGATCTTTAACATTTTACACGACCTGGAAGCAGAAACGAGTGTAGTTTCAAAAATCAAAATACCTTTCAATTATAATGGCTGTTTTAATTTCTTTTTACAAAAGGGAGATTTTGGTGGGGATGTATCCAGGCAAATCTCCCTCCCTCCTCTTTACCTGCTGTGCATTCCTCAGCACAGCCAGGCAGAAAATCTGTAATTTCTGTCATTTCCCAGGTTTTAAGCCAGACTGGTTTCTTTCATTCCTGTGTGTTTTCCTGAAGCCAGAGCAGTTTGTGCCTGTCCCTGCACCCGTCTCCTTTTGGAAAGGAAAAAGGCAGCTGAGCACTCGCAATTCCCTGGATGTGCTACAGGAACCCCTTTGGATGGGAGCTGTCACCCACAGCCCGAGCTGGGCACAGCTTTTACCTTATTTTCCATGCACAATTGGCCTCAGAAATGGCTCCCCAAGCATTCCTTTGTGCAGGGGTCTTGCCCTCGACTTTAAAACCTTGTTTGTCCTAAACGACAGGGGAAGCACCTGCTTACCTCAAATGTCCTTCCTCTCCAGCAGCTGACCCACCATTCCCCACCTGGATTTGGATCAGGGCTTTTAATAGCACTCCATTTTCAGCCTTACTTGCACTTTGGATGGGCAAAAGCAGGCTGGCTATAAAAGTTCCAGTGGCACCAGCACGAGCTTTTGCAGGAACAGTGCTAAGAGCAAATTGGAAAAGTAAGGCTGGAGAGTACAATTCTATTTTAAAAGTATTTTAGAATCTCTGGGTAAAAAAAAAAAAAAAAAAAGAAAGAAAGGAGGGAAAGAGAAAGAAAAAACTTCACAGATTCTTTCTACTTTATCTGAAAAAAAAAGACCTCACTAGTTTTCATTTCAGTTCTGTGTCTTTTAAGCACATTAAGAAGTAATAATTTGCTCCTATCCTAAAGATATTTTGACAAGTCCTTGGCTTCTTCCTCACTGTTCTTTCCAGCTCTCTGTCCCTTTTTTCTTCTCTAGGCAATGGAGAGTGCCCTCCTGGCCCCAAGGAGGGTCACCCTCACACTCCAGCTTCAGCAGAGACTGTTCCAGCAGGGCTGGTGTTATTTAAAACCTCAGCCCTGGTCAGCAAACGTCTCACCTGCCCTTGCTCCTTGAAAGCTGCACTTGGCCAAGGTCTGACAGGCTCAAGTTGCCACCAGGGCTCAAAATGCTGTCCCTCACCTCTCACAGGGCTGGAGAAGCTGTTGGGAAGTTTTCAAAATGTAACTGAGATGCAACACAAATGATAAATGGGAAAAGGGCTTAATGTAAATGATAATGGAGACAGCCCCAGGCCAGAAAGGGAAGAAATCCCCCCCAACCATCACCTTTCCCTATCCCTCTTCACAAAGACTGGAGCTGTGGACACTTGGATCAGGAAGGATGTTGGGGGAGTGGGATACCAAACAAAAGAATGTTTACTTATAAAGCAGCTCTGAGTGTTTTATTGACAAGGCTTTCCTGTATCAATTTTGCAGCAGCATTATTGGAACTGGACTAATAATCACTCTTAGTTGTGTTTGAAACACAAAATGGACATCATATCACTGATAAAGTCAACATCGTCCTCCAGCCACCTCTGCAAATAACAACAGAAAACACAGAGGTGGAAAATACTGCTTGAGTTTAATTATTTACCCCGTGGCAATGAACATCCAAATAACCTCCACAGTGGAGCAAGAAAGGAGAAATGTAAATGTGAGACAATGACAGGATGAAAATCAAATTGGACACAAACCAAAAAAATTATTCGGGCTAATCTAGAGCCAATGAGGATGGCAGGTTATCCATGGGATATTGACCACCCTTGGCAGGTGATGGCTGTTATTGGGTGTGATAAAGGAGAGGCTACGGGTGAGCAGCGACACGACAAGCGATTCCCCGATCGTCCAGAAAATTGACAGAACGATTCCTCATGTCTCAATTGCAGAATGGGATACTTAACATTTGGAGTGCCATTTGATGACATTCATGAGATGATAATGACTCTGTGTCAGGGATGACCTAGACTGGATTTGGAGTGGTGACCTAGAGGTAAAAAACTTTCTAAGGCATTACTGTCACCGAAGCCATTGCCATCAAACTTCGCTGAAACTCCTTCCTTTGGACCCTCTGCCACATGGGGGGGATCCTGCTCTCCACAGAGGGATTGCAAAAGAGGCCAGAATTCGTCTCCCTGCATTAAAACTGCCTTTGATTTAAGCAGGAGCAGATCTAAGGCAGTCTGAGAATATCCATCATCCCCTCCTCCTCCGTGCTCCCGTTTTCCATAACCTTGCTCCGTGCCCTGCGGAGCAGAGCTGGCAGAGTGACCCCCCCAGGCTGACATATTTTATGATGTGCTCTCCTTGCACCTTTTGTTGCTGACAGGACGGGAAGTAAAATAAAAGATGTGGTCTAATTAAATCTCGGTGTTATTATATTAATAAAGAGGGACAATGTCTGGCAAGAGCAAATCAAGAACAATCTCCAGTGATCTGCTGGATAGAATGAAAGATAAAATGAGATGGTGCTTCTTGATCCAGAAAAAACTCATTTTACCCAGTATTTTGGGACTCAGCAACATTCCTTTGTGCCACAAAATTAAAATGGCAGTTTGGAAGGGAATGACTGCGTGGGACACCCTAAACCATCCTAATAAGGTGAAAGCCACAATCACTTGGGTTTGCTCCTTTTTTGGGATATCCTTAATCCTAACTCCAGTTCCAGTTTACTCAGGGGCTGCCTGGACAAGTGCAAACTGGTCTTTGTTACTGGCCTAACTGGTTTAACTGGAGCTGGGGCTGCTTTCCTGATGGCAGCATTGGGTAACACCTTCCAAACCAAAAGTCTGGAAAACCACACCTCCCCAGAACTTTTCCTTCCCTTTTGGCACAGGACAGAACTGCCAAGCACAGAGCACCCAACCCAACATAAAAAGCCAACACTAAAATGCTCATTACTAAGGAATTGAATAATTAACAATATTTTTGCTTCTATATTATGTAGATACCACCCTCAATCACCCAAGACATTGATTTCCATGTTCCTTCCATTTAAAAGCATTAATGCAATCTAAAGGAATATCCAAAGCTCATTTTTTGGCACAAGACTTGCTCCTATCTTTTGAAAATGGTTGTGGAATTATTGTCCCAGCCTGTATTTGGTTTTGGATAAGTATTCCAATCAAACTGCTGATTTAATTTACATGCTACACATTATTTGGCCATCTGGTCTCTTCCAGAATAACATCAGAACAGATTTTTGAATCATTAGAAATATTAAAATCATAAAAGCAATAAAAAATATTTATTATTGTCAAGGACAAGTCTTGAGCCATTCTTATTCCCCTTCTTGGTTTATTTTTGCAACATATTAAAAATTAAAACCAGGGATTTTGAAAGATATCATCAAATCTACAATTTTAACAAAATGTAAGAATTTTGAGATCATTCTCGAAGGAAATCTAATTTAAAAAATAACTCCAAAATGCTGCCATATCATCTTTTAGGATTTAAACTGTCACATAATTATCACATAATACTTTACATAACCTTCTGTGTTAAGCATGAGCTGAAGCTGCAGCTGTGAGGGAATTTTGGAGGGTATTAATCCCCCGTAGATGCCTGGATTGCACAGAACTGCTGGCACAACCTCCTCCAGGGCAGGTGTGAATCCAGCCATGCATTGTGAGAAACATCTCGACAGCAAAATCATTCATGAGAGAAGAAAATTAACCTTGTTTTCTTGAAGTGAACCAAAACAGGGAGATTTTGCTCATTTTTTCAATGGAAACTCCTCACACAATTGCTGTGGCAGCAGAATTATTTCTGCTTTAATAGACTGTGAAGGTCTTGTCTGTATTTAGTGTAAATATTTAATTATTTTCTTTAAATAAGGAGTACACCCTATTTTTTTTATAAATTGTGATTTTTCTGAAATCAGTTTATAAAAAATGGATGGGGATGTTTCACTTGCTGCAGAAAATCAACCTATAGGCTCATTTGAATATTAAAAATGTCATATTTATCCCTTCTCTTGATAAAAAGTGGCTTTTCCCATCCGTGTTTTAGCAGGAGCAGCTCCGTTCGAAGCACAAAATCCCTCCAGCCACAGCTTGATAAGTAAGGCATTATCTCAGTGAGGACAGCAGGGTTATATCCAGCTAAAAATTCCAGAGGGAGGGGAAAATGAGGGCTGTGGGCACTGCTCAGGGATGGCAGGGCAGCTCCCTGTGCTCAGTGGGCTGGAGAAGGGGAGCTCATCAGGCCATGACTCCCCTTCCTCCCCTTCCTCCCCCTCTGAGCCACAGCTCTGACACGTTTTCCTCTCCATCCTTATCAGGGCTGGATCCCAGATCAGTTTGGTTTGGAATGTCACAGCAAGAAGGAAGGATCCTTTCAATGAGGTCGAAAAGGGAGATTTCTGGGATGCATTTTGGGTGATTTTTAGGGCTTGGCGTTCCAGGGGCAATCTACAGAAGGAGGGAGGTTTTCTTGGGAGGGAAGGATGTTAAAGGAGGCATTAAAAATTCCAGATTTACCTCTAAAAATGTTGTCAAATCTTATATTTACTTTTGGACAAAGAGTAGCTTCTCAGGTGGAAAAATTTAGGAAAGTCTTATTTAATGCCAAGTTGATTGAGGACCTTCACCAATAATCCATCTTTCCACTCAGAGTAGTTTTTAATCAATTTAGGATATTGATGAAGAAATTCTTTACCAAGATGGTGGTGAGGTCCTGACATAGATTACCTGGAAAAGTTGTGGCTTCCCTGGAAGTGTCCAAGGCCAGGGTTTGGGATAGGAAAATGTCCAGGCCCACGGGCAGGGGTGGCACTGGGTGAGCTTTGAGGTCCCTTCCAACCCAAACCACTCTGTGATGATTCTGTTTCAACAAGAATCACAAGTTAAACAAGTGGATGATTAAACCAATCCCAATTAACTTTAGGAAGATATTAAATTTGGAAAAAGCTGACTTCTGATTTAATTTGGTTCCTCATTACCAACTCTTCTAGCTCTGTAAGGTCTTTTAGTGCCAAGAGCTTCTTTTCAATTAAAACCCAGGGAATGGTGGGACAACACACTGCCAGGTACAGAGTCACTATCAGAATTATCTAATTAGTTATCGTGTTACTAATTTAATTCAGAGTTTTAATTGTTTGACACTACACCAGAATGTTCAGGCACCTCCAGTTTAAAACTACACAAATAGTCATGAACTATGCTTAATATTTGTTCATCTTTAGAGAGATGTCAGTGGATTTTCCTATACAGCAACTCTCATTATTTCTGTCACTTTAAACCTTTATTGGTTAAAACAGTTTTTTCTTCACTCAGCAGTGCTAAACAGCTACTAAATCATTAATAGTTATATTAAATTAGACTATTAGTTTTGTTAAATTAATGCTGGTTTAACCTGAGTCACTCAGGAAAGAAGAAATTCTTGTAAGGAGTGAGCTGAACAGTGAGGACAAAGCTGCAGGAATGGCACATCCATAACAAGAACCATAAAATTCTTTGTCAACTAAAAGCAAAATGTGAATTGACAAATCTACTCCAAAACATGCAAGAAACAGGTGGACACTGAAAAATTGCCTCACATTTCAGTGAGGCTCCAAAGCATCCTCGAGGAAAATGCAGAGTTCTGTGGGTCTTACTCTTTCTCTGTCATCAGCCCCAAGCAAAGACACGCTTGAAGGGGGGTGATTTTCAGAGTCACAATGCAGAAAGAATAAAAGAAAATCCCTCCTCCTCAGTCCCCTTTGCTCAGACTCCTCTGCCCTGGAGGCAACCTGTGCAGCTGAAGGGGTTTAGTCCCTAATCCCCCAGGCCCTGGCTGCTCCACACACCCCAGGGCTGGCTCTGGTACCCTGCCAGATCCTGGGGACATCAGCAGCTTAACCCCAACTGCCAGCAGCCCTCAGCTTGGCTGCCCACAGCCCTGGAGCTGCCAGCCTTCCTCTGGCAAGGAATAGAATTGCCACTCGTGGCAGACAGGGCCCTTCCAGTCTCCTTGGTGTCCCCCTGCAGCCCTGGCTGTCCTGGCAGGGCTGGCTTTCCCCAGTCCCCACTGCTGACACACAGCTGGAGCAGCACAATCAGCGCTGGGGCACTTCTGGAGGGTGGATATTGCCCCAAAATCTTGTGGTGGTGTCTGCAGGGACACAGGTGAGCAGCACAGCCTTACTTTTCTCCCCTATCACTGCATTGATATTAATTCTCCAGACTGCTAATTTTAAAGAAGGATTAGAAGCAGAGATCCCAACTTCTAACACGTCTTTGCTGCTGCAATGGCTGTGACCACAGCTCTGGGTCATTTGGATAACAAGTTCAGCCCTCAGCTGGCACAGATGGAACCCTGTTGAACTTGTCCCAGTGGTTTGCTGCATTACAGCAGCTCAGCACCTCTCCCAGACATCAAACTTGGAGATCTTACCTGGAAAACAACCTGCTTGTAGTGCTGGGAGAGGGAGTGACCCTGCAGGGATGGGGACTTAAAGCCACGCCACGTTGCCAAAGGCAAATGGAGCATGGAACCCTGCTCTGGTAGGAAAGTTCCTGCTGGGAACAGTGATCCTGAACAGTCTTTTAACCTTTTTTAAAACTGGGGCTGTGATCCCTTCATGAGGATCCATCCAGTGGGGACACCCAGCCTTTGGCACTCGCTGCAGGGACGTGGAACAGACGAGCCTTGGATGGGAAAGGCAGCAGGAAGGAGCAGAGTCACATTCAGGGGTCATTTTTGGCTGCAGAGGATTCCTTTGGGCTCATCCACCTGGATGATCCCCTCCATGACCTGCAGATCCCAAGCAGAGCAGAGCCCAAGCAGGTTTTTTGTGCCCCCAGTGAGCCCTCCTGGCTGCAGCCCCCTGAGGCTCTCACTTCTCCCCCTCTCACCCACAGCTCTCCAGCTCAACTCCTGCAAAAATACAACACAAAGCTTACAAACAACAAAACAGAGACAAAGTGCTGGCTTTTGTGCTCTAGAGATATAAACTACATCCTAAAACCTGAAATGCTACCCACTCTTATTTAAATCTTTAGGAGCCACACGTTGCTCTGGAGGTTTAACTCGATTTATCACTGGTTATTCCAAACGAGGGGCATGAGAAGAGTAACATCCAGCATGACCACAGGAATTCCAGCTCTCAGTTACTGGGGAGGAATCCCAGTCCTGCAGTCAGAAAAGTGACCTCTCTGCCTTCATTACAGATTGATCTGGGCCCTCCATTATTGATGCAGCTGAGGAGGCAATCGCATTGGGGTGGCTCCAGAGGAGCTGACACAATGGAGGCTCCAGCTCTGAATTCAGAAGGGTCCTGCCTTGTCAGTTGTCCCATTACAAATCTTCTTTGGCAAGGGGTAAGGGGAAAGGGTTATTTATAATATAGCCATGAAATTTTAATTGTGGGCTGAAATTGGCTGGGGGTAGAAATAAAGTTGGGTCGTGAAGTTGCGTGAGAGAGAGGCTGAAAGCAGAAGGTGCTTGACATTGAAGAGACACTGGTTTAGCTCATTAATAAATCAGGTAATTATTACATTTTGAAATAAACACTTCTTTGTGAGGATAAGACTCGTTTAAAGAACATCTGAGATAGGCCAGTGAGGTTTCACCTTTTCTACGCCCACAGAAATTACTGACGTTTGCTTTATGGTTAATCAAAAAGAACCCAGCTGGAAATCACTCCACATTCCTCCTTTTTGCTTTGTCACTTGTGGAAAGGTCACACAAATCCTGGAATGGAGGAAGAGATTTACTCCACTTGCCCATTCTCCTCTGGGCACACAAAACCACACACCAGGAGCCTCCCTTGCAGTCCAGGTGCCCGAATATCCCCTGCCTTTGGGAATTCAGGACTTTAATCTCAATTGGACCTTTTCAAGACCTTCATATGAATTTCAAACGACTTGAAGACAGACCCTTCAAACCAGCAGGCAGCTCTGAGTAACTGTGTTAGACATAAATATGCTCTTTTAAGAGGAGGATATAGGAGCATTTTGTGTTATAGATTCTGAACAATTTGAAGGCAGGATTAAAGCAATAATACAGGCCACAGATCGTTAATGCAAATGCTCAAGTTTGCAATTCTGGACACAGCCCTGGGCTCAGCCATCAGTATTCACAAAAGAACTTCACAAACACAGCAGCATACTAATAAAAAAAAAAAAAAGAAAGAAAAAAAATCACTCTGCAGAAGCACAGCTGCTCAGTATAGATCATCTTTCCATTTTAATTTGTATCATCATCTTTCCAAGTCAAATTGACTAATACCAGGGTGCCTTATCCAAGGGCCATGTGGTCCAATCAAAGATCAATTTAAAGTGTGTTGGAAGAGATTGATTCATTTAATTCATGGCCATCAGAGGCTCTAAGCTCTGCTCCCCTCGCCAAGGCAGGACTGCAGCCTCATTGCAGCCACAAAGACACCCAGACAATACCCAGTGGATGCAGATTAACTGGAATGAGCTTTTATTAACTCACCTGGAAACAGAAGCCAGAGATAAATCACCCAGAGCTCATCCTCCCTTCAGGACCTCACTGAGCCAGGCTAAAACTTCCCTGATCCACTGGGCCTTCCAACCTTTCTTTGGATGAGACCCCCCCAGGCCCTCTGATAAAGTCTCCTGCAGCTGGGGTTTATCACCAGTTTGGGGGTGCTCACACCCAACTGAACACATCACAAAGGGTTTGGGTTGTTCCCATCCTGCTCAGCCCCAAGGAATTGGATCCACCCAGGTCCTGCTGCCTCCCCAGCACCAAAGCAGACCCTCTGTGGTCAGGAGCACTAACTGAGACACAAAATGAGCTTCCACATGGTTGTATGCAAATTTAAGCACCTTCAGATTATGAAATCAGCTGAATTTTCTCACCTTGATGGCCTGCCAGCATCCTGGATTATTATTAACCCCTCAGGAAAGTTTAGGGATCTCATTCTGCAAAGCCAAGGAGCACTTGCATTTGGACACTTTGTCTCTCCTTTGTGGTCTGCAAAAAGGAGAGAAAACTGTGTTTGAAAATGCATTTGTAGGTGATTTACAGCCCCTCAGAAATACTCTCAGCTGACACCTGAAAGCAGAGAGATGCAGCAGCACAACCTGCAGACACCCCTGACAATGCCAAACGCTTGGGTAAGGTGAGAGCACCCCAAAAATGCCTCTGTCCCATGAGCCTCCTGAAAAAGCAGAGGTTTTAGGGAATAAATATGACAAAAACCACATGGGCACATCCTCCACCTCCATAACCCACAGATATCTGAGCCCACAGGGGCTGGGGAGGAGTTGTTCTCCTTTTCCCCTCTGCTGTGCCTTGTTCAGCTCCTCCACAGAAGGAAAACCCAAACCCAGGACAAGCAGCCCCAGGAGAGAGAGGAATCTCAGCGTGCCCTGATTGAAACTCCCAGGGTAGCCAAAGCAGAGCACAGATTGCCCTTGGGCCACCCAACAGCCTCAGGTAGCCCTTGGATAACAACATTTACTGCCACTGGCTGGATTTTATGCTGAAATTATTGTCTTCTGCAAATGAATCTCGTCCTAATTTTCTTTAGGATTTTTTTTTTTTTCATGGTTTGTATTTTTCAAGTGTTTCATACAGAAATTTTACTCTGATGTCGACCCTAGAACTCCTTGGAGTCAAGTTGGTCTTTCTCTTTCCTACTCCCCTCTTTCAGAACAATGGAAATTCTTAGAAATGTGCTTTTAAAACCTTAAAACATAATTACAGATTCTTTTTATCCACTTTCATAAAGCAAAAAATTCTTCCAGGGGAAAAATCTAATAAAAAATGGAAAACAAAACATTAAGATTACTCAGTACTCTGAGAGAAATGTTTTGACTGAAAAGCTGATTTAAAAAAAACCAAATTAGTTAATGTTTGATAATGAAATCAATAATATAATTATATCTTTCTGGCAATGCATTTATCTGAGATTTTTGCTATTACTTTGTTTATTTTTCCACTCCAATACCTTTTGCAAATTACTTATAATTAAGATAAAGCAGTGATTGCAAAACTACTACAGGACATGGTGTTTTCATTAATTTGGGCAGCCCAAATCAGATTGTGGGGAAACTCATCTCAACAGCCTTCAAAATCCCCAAACTCTTAAATTATCCTTTTCAGGAAGTGTTTGCAGGGCAGTGCCTTCTGATTCAGTGAAATTCAGTATTTCTACACCTTCTCTTGAGCCACCTGAATACGCTGTGCACAATCCCTATTTCATTTTTGGTAGGAAATTCAGACTTCTTTACATATAAATATATTTACAGGGATTGAGTAGGACAGCCTAAGTGCCTCAATCCCCCTGAGATTCCACTCCTTGTCACAATAAAGTGAGGGTAGACAAATCCAGTCACTGAACATGTGCCAGGACATAAAAAAAAAAAGAGATTTTCTCAGTATGGGGAGCACAATTATGAGTTATTAATGGATGGGAGATGTAATAATCCCTACAAAACACCTTTCTCAGCAATTTTTTCCAGTTTATTCTACTCTCTGATTTATCTTTTGGCCAGAATTCCAGCCTCATCCCTCATCCCTCCAGTTTTCTGAGCTGGAGGTTTCCAAGAAAACTTCATCTTACCTCGATTTTGTGGCACTCCTTCACTGCATGTCCCACTTGTGACAAGAGGGACACTTTTCATCTTGGATTTGTGGTAAAACCAGGCTTAGGAGGGGTCCAGGTGGGCTCAGGCTTCTGAACAAACAAAGAGCTTTTTGTAATTTGAAGAGAGGGGAAAAAAAACAACCCCAAATTGTGCAGTGATGGGCAGAGATTTGAGCAGTGACTGCTCTGTTTTCAGGGGGATTTACTTGGAGAAGCCTTTATTTATACAACAGATCTGAAAATGCTTCAAAGAAATCCCCAGCAATGGGAACAGAAATTGGCTTTCTAATGGCTGATGTTCTCCACCCTGAGAAGGTAAAATATCACCCAGCAAAACAAACAAGACAAGCATTTTATGAAATAGAGCAGCGAGGTTTCCCCTAATGCAGCAATCAGGGATTAAATTCCCTGCCTGGCAATACACAGGAGGTCAGGAAAGATGTTTATAATGGCATTTTCTTGCTTAAAAATCTATGAAAACAACGGATTGGTGTGTCAGGTTCTGGCTCTACTCTGCTCTGTTTCTTTCAAGTTTGACCTCTTAATCCCATCCATCTCAGCACAGAGTTAATATCTTCTTAAATCCACTGGAGTTCTCCTTCAAGTGTGCTGAAATCAGGGACAATTTTTGCTTCAGGTACAAGCTGGACCTAAGGCTTTAATTTTTAAAAAAAACATAGGTTTGGGGATTTTTTTGGAATATATATATTCAAATATATATTAATATTTAAGCAAAATATTTCAATTTGAGTCCCCTAATTCCCATAAAATAAGATGAATTACCTTGCTATTAATCTTTTTTTTTTTTTTTTTTTTTTGGTCCTGTAACCAATAATCAAACCCCAATTATTTCCCAAATGCAGCACATTAATTAATGCACACAGGACCTAACACCACAACTAAACCAACATTTGAGGGACTGGATGCAGAATTTAGTAGGACAAGATTCTCCACCCATCAGGATCTCTCCTTTATTTGGGTTTTTTTTTTACCTTTCTTCAGTCCCCAAAGCTAAATTTCATTGGTGTTTTTGGAGAAGGGAAAGATTTTGCTGTCCCCATGTCCCAGTAAAAGATATTTCTCTTGAAGCACAAGGTCTGTGAGCTGGTTTGGTGTAACTGAGTCCCACACCTGGACCAGCAGGACACCCTTGTACAAACAGCAATAAATCCAAGGAAAACCCCACTGAAAACATGGAAATATTGGAAGAGAAAACTCCCAAAGGCTTTGCTGTGGGATAGGAACTGTCAGAAAACATTGCTGGCTGTCACAATCCTACACTTGAAACCCAAAAGTAAATATTGCCCTACTTAAATTTTAAAATATTTATCTCAATTATTATTTGCAGAA
>JACBWW010001442.1:0-13315 GCA_020086605.1 Lanius collurio
GGGGGGATGTGGCCGTGCACAGGGATGCAGCTCACCACAGCTTCTCTTACCTTTGTGCTGACAGATGAACTTGAAGTGAGTGGGTGCAGAGACCATCTACAGCTATAAAGTGGTCTCTTGTCTCTTGAGTGACTTGAATGGATGTGCCAGCAGCTTCCCCAGGCCTGGGATCTGGATCTCTTCACAGGCAGCACCTCTGTCCTCATTTTGACCAGCCTGGGGGAGGCAGGCAGAAGAGCAGAAGGGCTAAGGGCTGGTGGCTGAGCCATTTGGCAGGAGCCAGGAGGGGACTGGCCATGACCCCGGGGTTATTCTAGACCAAAGCCATGCTTGGGGGCAGGGGAAAATGGGTCCCTACTGGTCAGGGCAAAGGCGGAGTCAGTGGTCATGGAAACGCCAAGTTGCGCTTTGAGAAGGACCTTAGAAAGCCAGGACATCCTTTCCACACCTCATCATTCAGCAGGTGTTTGAGTTTGTGTGTCTGGCAAGCCGTATATGAAGGTCCCTCTCTGCTCAGAGGCACCAGCAGCACAGGGCACGCAGGGAGAATCCTGATCTTCGCCGTTTCCTTGGAGAGTTCAGGATCAAGGTGGTCTGAGCTGCCAGGGTATGGATGGTGGGATTCTTGTCTCCTGCTTGCAGTCTGTCAAGTTCTACAACAGAAAGAGAGCCCAGATGGGCCCCCCCGTGTGCAGAGAGCCCTCGGCTCCCCCGAGCCCTGGCTCCCCACTCACCCAAGAGGACCTCAGCCACGGTGTCCTCACTCTCCTCTGTCAGGTGCCGTGCAGCCAGCCCTGGGCACAGAGCTCTGTCAGCTCCTGCTCCCCAGCGTGCTCCCAGCTGGGGCCAGGCTGCCCAAAGAGGGACCCTGGGGGCTGGGACTCACCAATGAACCTGATGGCCGCCTCTCGCACGGGGGCCTGAGGGCTCTGCAGGTGGGGCTGGCTGTCCAACACAAACTGTTCAGCTCTGCTGCTGTCCTTGGCCATCTGGAGACAGGACAAGGGTGTGGGCATTACTCAGAGGGCCCCAGCTGGCCAGAGCAGCCCCTCCTGCCAGCACCCCTGTGGTTCAGAGCCCTCCCTCATGCTGGGGGCAGGAAGGGCATGTGGGCCTGGATGAGGCTCCTGTTCTCAACACAGGAGCAGGGGTGCAGCTCCAGGCTGGGTGCTTGGGGCCGCAGCAGCCCAGGGGAGGCCCAGCTGCAGAGCTCACAGCCCCGGCACGGTGTGGTGGGCAGCCCTCGCCCAGCCTGGGGCTCGTCCTCACCAAGCACTCGCCCATCCTCCACATCTGCTCTGTCTGCACCAGGTGCTTGAGCTTGTTCCATTTGAGGAGCTTTGCTATAGCCAGGACGGCTCCTGTGGAGGCCTGTGGGACAGAAGCTGGGAGGTGGCACCAGGGCCTGTGGAAGGAGACCTGGGCTTTGTTCCTGGGGTGACCGTGCCCTTGGGAAGCTGGGACATGCCCTTGCCAAAGCGTTCAGACGTCTCTTGAGGACAGGCCTGGGCAGCAGGGATTGAGGTGCAAGCCCCACGGGGACACCTGTGGGGACAGCTGAGAAGCCTTTGGGGACACACGTGTCCAGGCCTCGGTGGTGCCGGGCTGCTGCCAAACCCTGCTGGAGCAGGCAGGGCAGGGCTTGGAAATGGCCGTGCCAGCCTGTCTGGCCCTGCTGGTGCTGGTTAGCAGGGGCTGCACTGGGGGAACACTGCCCACTGCCAGCAGCCCTTGCCCTGATGCCCAAGAGTCCTGGGGAGTGTCAGCCACCAGCCTCTTGGTCAGTGCTCAGCCTGGACATCGGTACCTTGGCCACGCTGGGGGCCTCGTCACTCATGTGAAGAAGGAGGCAGACCAGGACCTTCCAGGCATATTTCTTCATGACTGCCTTGTCCTTCCAGTCCGTTTTGCCCAGCAGGTCTCTGAAGAGGCAGATGGAGTGCTCCCGCACGCAGTCTTCCTCCTGGTAGGAAGGAGGAAAGGTGAGCTTGGCACACAGTGGCTCCCTGCCCATGGCCAGGAGGGGTTGAGCTGAGGTGCCTGAGGTGAGGGGCGATGCTCTGGGGTGCAGCCCAGTGCGGGCAGGATCAGCTCTGGGCTGCAAGGCCTGGAATCCATCCCAGGAGAGCCCAGGGGAGCGGGGCCTGCTCCCAGTGCCACTTGCAGGGCTGGGCTGCAGGGCAGCTGTCATTGCCCAGAGCCCTGCTGCGGGGCTCAGGCTCCCACATCAGCCTTACCACATCAAAGAGGCGCCAGAGCTTTGGCACCACCATCACAGCCATGGTGCTGGCCTCTGCCTCCTTCAGGTGCCCCACCACATTTCGCACGATGTCCATGGCCATCAGTGAAACGTCCCCACACTGATGCCACAAGAATTTCACTAAATCGGGCAGGAGGCCCTTCATTTTTCTTGCCTGTACAAAAGACAATTTCCATTCCATGAGAACTTTTGTGGCTGGTCGGCTCCCCAGGAAGACACCAGGCCATGCCATGGCAGTCAGGGAGTTTGGAGCAGTCACCCCAGCACCTGACTCGCAGCCCAGGCCAAGCACCACCTTCCCCGAAGCCTCACAGTCCAGGTGCCACATGTGTGCCCCTGAGAGCAGCCTGCTCACCGTCTTGGCTCTCTCTGACAGAGTCACAAGGGCCCTGAGCACCAGAGAGACCATTACTATTATTGGACACCTCAGAAGATTCAGGTCTTTGTAGAGTGGACCCAGTTCCTCTTCTTGTACATCATCAGAGGCCAGCATCTGGAAGAAAGCAGCAGAGAGCCCAGGCAGAGCTGGCAGGGCTCCCCTGGCACAGCTCCCACTTCCCACCAGCAGCTGAGGGAAAGGACACATGGGCTTTTCCTGATGACTCACAGTCAAGAAAGTGAGGCAGGACTTCTCCTGCTGCGTGAAGATGTCCTTATTCCAGTCCTGCAGTTTGATGTGCAGCTGCTTCAAAACCTTCTCCAAAGTCAGGCGCACAGAGAATATTGCCTCCCACAGATGATAGACTTCATCACTGAAAGGCAGAGCGCTGTCAGCCACTGCAGCCTGGCCCGGGCTGGGCAGGCTGGAGGGCTTGGGGTGCCCAGCCCGGGCAGGTGGACACGGCTGACGGGGTGCTCCCGGTGGGGCTGCCAGCAGTGTGCTGGCTCTGGGCTGACCCAGCCAGCTTTGGCTGCTGTGGGCCTGGGCTGGGAAGCGTGGTGGGATGGAGGGCCCCTCTTGCTTTGGGGGGTGCTGCAGTGTTCCTTGTGTCAGGCAGCCAGAGAGTCTCGGGGTCCCTCTCCCCACAGGGAACAAGTCCTCCGGGCGGTCAGGGCCAGTACCAGAATATCGGTGCGACCTGCAGAGCTGTCGTGACGACTCGCTGAGGCCACTTATTGGCCATCAGGACAAGCATTGTGGGAAAGCTGTGAGCGGTTGCTGCGTTGGTTTCATCACAGTACTCAAAGATGTGTCTCACAACTCTTGGCACCTGGAGGGAACACAGGTGAGGGTGGTGCTGCTGTGTCCTGGCCTGCCCTTCCTATCCCTCTGTCAGGACTTAAAGAATGCAGTTAACTTCTCTCAAAGCACTGCAAGGAAGGAAGTTCGGGAAGATGAGCCACCCCAGCAGGCACAGATGGCAAACAGGAAGGCGTTAGTTCCAGGCCTGAACGGAGGTTTGGAATTAGCCCACTGGACAGAATGCCCCTGTGCAGACTGGGGGAAAAGCACAGACAGCAACAACAGCAAGACACCACGTCTGGTGAGACACAGCTGTGTAACCTATCTGGACAAAAATTCCCACCAGGGAAAACTGTGGGAAAAGGAAGCAACAGCTTACACACAGGCCAACAGCACAGACGCCTTGTGGATACGTGCACCTTGGGCAGATGAAAGAGGTGCCTCGAGGACACTTGGGGATCCCCAAGAAGAAGAGCAGAAGAAGTAGGGCCAGTGGAGATGCCACAGGGACCCATATGCAGGTGACAATCTGTCTATGTAATCTGTGTGTTTGTGTCTGTCTGTCTTTCTCATTCCCCCTCTTTCTCCCATTTACTCTTAAATAAAATCTGTATTACTGATATTGGCATATGGTCTTGTTTGCACCTTAATTTTGGCCAAGGCATCTTTTAATGATGCCACAATTATTTGGGGGTCAGAAGTGGGATCCTAACACCCTCTCTGCTGCCTCAAGGTGGTTTCAGGCACCCCCCAAGCCTGGCTTTGGGAGGGAGGGAGGCAGGAACCTGACAGGGCTCAAGGGCAGGGCAGTCCATCCACAGGCCACTTACATCCATCAGCCACAGCTGAGGGGATCCCATGGCCACCTCCAGAAACTCCATTGGCACTTTCTTGTCCAGGAGGCTGGAGCATCCCAGGATCTCGATGGCGGCAAGGATGATGCCTGTCCTCTCAGCTGGCCTGAAGTATCTCCCAAAGGCCTGTGGAAGGAAGGAGGGGAGCAGAGGCCAGTGCCCAAAGGGTGCTGCTCAGCTGGGCAGCGCGAGCAGCCCTGGCCAGAGGTGCTGGGCAGTGCTGGTGGCAGTGGCTGCAGGAAAGCTGGCAGCAGTGCCTACAGTCTCTATGCAGGGGAGGATGAGGAGGGCTCCGGGGCAGGGAGGAGGGCCGGGCTCTGGGGCATGGGGCGTGGGCCCTACGGAGATCCAGGGCTCGCTGGTGGCCCGCAGGGCTGGAGCTGCTGCTGCTGGGACACCACAGTGTTCCCTGCTCAGGGACAGCAGGAAGCGTCTCGCCAGGGACAGCCCCGCTGATTCTGCACCCCTTTGCACACACCAACCCCCTGCTGATGCTGTGGATCAGAGGCCCAGGAAGGGGCAGGTCTAGTTACCTGAACTCTCCAGGTGCTGGGTGTATCCAGCAGGGAGGTGATCTCAGATTCCCAGTATTCTGGGAGCTGGGCACGAACCGCTGGCGATGTGGCACCTAAAGAGAGGGGAAACATGGATGGGTCACTGAGAAGCCGCTGTGCCAGCAGCTGACCCAGCCCTGACAAGCACAGGGATGCAGGAATGGCTGGGGATCACTCGGTAACGGGAGGAGGTGGTGGGCACTGGTGGAAAGGGGGACCTGCGTCCAGTGTCTGTACCCAGTAGGGCTGGCCCAGGAAGCTCCGAGCCCCTGGAGCTCTGCATGCAGCTCCCAGTTACACCGTGGCTGCAGTGCTGGTCAGGGGGAAGGGCTCATGAGGCTGGGGTGCGGCAGGGCATGACACGAGCTCTCCAAGGGACATGGGGAAGGGATGCAGTGGAGCTGAGTCCTGCGGGGAGGAGAAGCTCAGCTACACGGGAGCATCAAGAGCCTGGCAGAGAGTGCGGGGCAGGAGCGGAGGTGGCAGCAGCGCTGGGGTCATGGTGCCACCTGCACCAAGCACATCAAGGGGCCTTTGCAAGGCCTGGAAAGACAAGCAGGTGTATCTGGGCATGTGACCCATGCATGGGGGGATGCAGCCCAGCACAGCTTCTCTTACATTTCTGCTCAGAGAGGAATGTCAAGAGGGAGCAGAGAATATCCAGTGCCATCAAGCTGGTTTTGTCTTTCCTGAATAACTTGAAAAACAGATGGCCCAGCAGCTTCCCCAGGACTGGGATCTGGATCTGTTGGCTGGCAGCACTGCTGTCCTCATTTTCACCAGCCTGGGGGAGAGAGGCAGAAGAGCAGAAAGGCTGAGGGTGAGCAGCTGAGGCCTTGCAGGCACCTCAGAGCTGTGGCTGTGCCAGGGCACAGGGATGGGGAGATGGCCTGTCTGAAGGGTGGCCACTCCTTACCTGCATAGTGGAACAGTTGGCCAGCAAATGGCTCAGTAGCCTGACCCTGCCCATGACCCTCTCCTGCACAGCCACTCTGTCAGAAAGCCAGTAGAGCAGCAGAAGCTGGGAAGAGAGAAGCTGCAGGTAAGCCCCGCGGGCAGACGCCCACTCCAGCAGCAGCAGTGGCAGGGCCTCGCTCCTGAGACACACTTGCACTGTCCCTCCAGGCTTCCTGTGCCCTCAAGCAAAGCCTGCAGGGCGGCTGCTGCCCCTGGGGGCCCTGGTAGGGCAGCAAGGAGGGCAGGGGCTGCCCTCTGCTCCTTGTGCTCCAGCACTGCCTGGGGCCAGCCCCTGCTTCCCCAGGCCAGCTGGGCACCCTCCCCGCAGCGCGCTCTGCCTGCATGGCACTGGGGAGTGTCCTTCTTCTGGCCAGGACAGGGTTCATTTGGCAGGAGGCAGGACAAGGCTGGACACAACCCCGGGCTCCTTCCCCTCCTGAGTGAGGAATAGTCCTGTGACCCCTGTAGTGGGTTGAATCTGAGTTGATAGAGAGACTTTTAGACCAATAATGCCTCTCAAAATTTACACATTTAAACCGCACGGAAAGGCAGGAGTTCCTCTTGTTCCAGCTCGCCTGAGGGAGGTGGGACGGCCTTGGAGCCTACAGGCCCCACCGGGCCGAGGCCTCGCCGGGCCCCACCGGGTCGGGCTGGGCCGAAGCCCTGGCCCCTTTCCCCTCTTCCTGATGCCGTGGCACGGACCCTGAATCGCTGGGGGAGGGGACTATCCCAGAGCCCAGGCGGCTAAACCCAGCTATGGACTGTGAGAGAGCTGAACCCAGCCATGGACTGTGTGACAGCTGAACCCAGCCATGGACTGCTTGACAGCTGAAAATCTTTCCAGAGAGGCTTCTTGGGACTAGAGGGTCTGCCCTGTTCTCCACATGGAGCCGGCGGGAGCCTCCTTTCTGCAGCCAGCACACTTCGCACTGAACTGAAGAAAACACCATGCAGCCAGCAGCACAAAGGGAGCGAGGCTTTCTTCACCATAAAGCCTGAAGAAGAACACTCTTCACCATAGAGGTTTCAGAGTCAGAGACAGTGAGCCATGTGAGATGGAGCTGGAAATGGCGACGGAGAAAAGGGGCGGTGCCATGTTCCTCTAATGGAGCTTAAAAATACTTCTTGCATGCGGTGGTAAGAAACTGTAATATCTCAAACTGTTTGTCTCTTTAATCCATTTGAAGTACATGGGGGGATGGAAGACTTATGTGTGGCCCGTAAAGTTTGTGAAGAGAGAGTGCCTATGGCAGGATATATAGAAACAGTGAGAGGCTTTTAAAGATTTGTAGCAGAAAAAAAGCCTTTGTGTTCAGGCCAAAATGATCCATCCTTAAAAAGACTGATAACCCCATGTGATGGCCCATGTGTGGCAGTGTGAAAAAACTGATAATTTTTCATAGAAGAGAGGTATTACACCACAACAGATTGTTTCTTTCCGGGCGGGTCTGTTGTTGGGGGCAGTTTGAGAAACCACGTGAAGCAAGAAGAAGAAACCCTTTTTCTTTAAGCATAACAGAGCGACTTTTCAAGAACTGTAACACTGACTAGAATCCTATGTTGTGTTATCTTTCGTGCTAGTTAAAAAGAAAGAGTAAAGTGCTGAGAAGAAGGGGGCGGGGGGGGTGTGTTTGTTTTAATTTCTTGTTATATCTTTTAACTTTTAATTCTGTTATTAATAAAACTTTCTCCTTGCACTGCAACCATTCAAGTTTGAACCTGTCTTTGCCTCACAGCTATCTAGTTTTCCTCAATATTTTCTTATTTTGTTTTCCTTATAGAATAACTGATATTTTATATGCTTGACTCTTAGTTGTGTCACACCCCAACACCCCCCACTCTGCGCACAGGCCAGACCTCCAAGATGTCCTGCAGAATCTTGCTGGTTTTGGAGGCAGGAGAGTTGAGCACCATCACCTCCAGCATGGTGTCCATGGCATGCAGGGTCTGCAAGGATGAGAAGTGGCTGTGATTCTGCTGTTCCTTCCACTCCCAGGAGACTGCTCTGAACTGCCAGTGTGAGGGGAGGGGCACCGGAGCAAGGCCGCGTGCTGGGAGCAGAGCAGCTGGCATTGCTGGATGTGTCTGAAGCCCGGCAAGGGATGAAGGATGAGGGTAGGAAAGCGAAGCTGAGACTGTGACCTGCCACTGATCTTTGGTCCTTAGGCAGCACAGGGTGGCCGGAAGCAGCCTGGACAGATTGGAGGCATGTCCAGTTCACCCAGCACTCACCCGAGCATAGAGGGACGCTTCCGGGCTCTGCATTTCCTCGCTTGGAGGAAGGAAAAAGATGCTGTCGAAGCAGAGTCTTAAGATTTTTCTGTTCTCCAGCACCATCCCCAGCGTGCTGCAAAGAGAGAAGGACCCCACTGGACTCTGGTGCTGGGAGCAGAGCCTCAAGGTCTCCTGCAGCACTGGGGCACGGCTTCCAGGAGGGATGGGCAGGGGGGCATGGAGAGCTGGGCAGGGGTCTGTGGGTGCAATGGGCCGGTACCTCAGCCTGGCGAGGGCGAGCATGGCCAGCTGCCGCACCTCTGTACGGATGTTGTATTTGGGCTCTGATTGCAGCAGCACCTGCAGAGCACAGCTGGGCTGGAACCTGGCAGCTGCCGGCACCCAGTGCCACCAGAATCTTGGCCTGCCCAAGCGCTGCCCTCACAGGCTGCTGGGGCTCCTTGCCCCCTTCCCCAGAGCGCTGGGTGCCCCGTCACCTGGATCATCTTTCCCAGCTTGTATCTGTGGCAGAAATCACCCAGGTCCTGGGAACAGTCACAGTCCTTGGCAGCTCTGCACAGGGTGCAGACACTGTCAAGGAACTTTAGCTTCAGATCCTCATCCTGAAGCTGGGGAACAGAGACAATGGGGCAGTGTGAAGCAAGGACACCCGTCCGGCAGGACCAGAGCCCTGGGTTGCAGTGCCCCATGGGAGCAGCTGCTCTGCACAGCCAGCACCCCTGGCTGGGCGCAGTCGCTGTCCAGTAGGCTGTGGGTACCTGGTCGGGGCTGCTGGCAATGGCCTGGATGAAGTCCATGGCTTCCTCTGCGTATGCGGCATCTAACGGAGGCAGAGAGAAAGGAAAGCTGCAGAGGGTGCAGCGATGGTTGAGAGCAGAGGAAGGAGATCTGCCCTCTGCCTAGGCTGTGCCGACTCTCCTGGAACAGTCTCCCAGCTAGAGGGTGCCCAGCAGAGGAGCTGCCCTGCTGGAGCACGGCATGGCAAGGCAATGCCCAGTGCCCCGGGATGAGGAGCGCGCTGGCAGAGGGGCAGCACACATCCAGGATCCCACAGCACCACTGCCTTCTGCCAGCCACTGACCTGGCACAGGCTGTGCCAGGGCTGGTATTCTGCCTCAAGCAACCCTGGCACCCTGGCATCGCTCCCACCCCTGCCATCCCTGCTGCCCGTGTGCCGGCAAAAGCTGATCCCAGCCCTGCCCAGTCCCACAGGGCCCCTCACTCACTGGGCCAAAATGGCAGCACCATGGTCACCTTGGCGGGCTCTGCTGCAGAGCTGCTCTCCTGAGGAGCCCCATTTTCCTCCCAGGCCACCCTGGGCTGGCTTGGGGGTCTCTTCTCCATGTTATGAAGCAGAGAAAAAGAGATGAGTATAGGCAAGGGAGAAGGTTTGGTTTAATGTCTACCTCCCTGCTACAGGGCAAGACGTGAGCTAAAACCAGCGGGCTTCTCGCCAGCTGCGTGCTCCCGTCCTGTCCCGTCGCTGTCCTGCCGGACACTGCAGGCTGAGCGCTGGTTCCACGTCAACAAACCCTGCGAGCCGTTGCTAGGGGCCGGTGGCGGGTCACAGGGGGCCCTTTGTGACACCCCAATTTCCCCCAGTAGGGTGCTCCCACTGAAACACTCCAAACCATGCACTGCTCCCTTCTCCCACTCCCCCTCCCCCTCCCCTTGCAGTGGGATGGAGAAAGCTGCAGGCAAAAAAGTGAAAGGTCACAGGTTGAGTTAAGAACAATTGACTAAAACCAGCAATGAAAGAAAGCAAGAGCCCTGAGCTGCCAGACCTTATGGATGACAAAGGAGAGCAAGGCCTGTGATCACAGCGAGGTGGATGGACACGGAGATTCCCTGCATGAATGGAAGACTTGAGAGGAAAAACAAGACTTGCAGGCTGAAAACATGGTGGGACAAAAGTGCAGGAAAGGGTTAGGGTGAGAAAAATGAGGAGAAAAGGACAGGAAACAAGGGAGAAAAAGGGCAGAAAACAAAAGGTGGAAAACGTGAGAAGAAAAAACAGCAGGAGATGTGAGGGGGGAAATGGCTGGGAAATGTGAGGGGAAAAGAGAAAATGGCAAGAAAAATGACATGATCCCAGGTGTCCTTTGTTTGGGGTCATGCTCAGATGCAGCAGCTTGAGTTGTTTCTGTGTTTCTGGACCTGTGAACAAATGGCTTTTGATGCTTAAAACTAGGCAAGAAATAAAACTCTACAGTCAAATCGGCTACAGAGCAGATATTGTTTATTCAGCACTGGGACTGAGGGGGTCACCCCGCCACAAAACTCACTCAATCTTCTTTAGCCTTCAGTTACATTTTAAAAGTCATTCTGCATAACGTCACAATTGCCATATATCATTATCATACTCATATTTGCACAAAGCTCTGTCCTGGTTTTACAACAGTTTGTTGCTTCCGTGCATGCGTCAGTTCCTTCGGTGGTGGTTGTCAGTCTTCTGGTAGTCTTTTGATGAAGACTTCTGTAGTCTTCCTCACATTTGAACTTTTTGCCTCTGTCTTCAAAATAGGCCTTGTGCTTCTTGTTTTTCAGTCTAACTTGTTTTCAGCTAATTTTGCAATTTGGAAGTTCTGTTAAAACTTTCTATCGTACTTGCTTCTGCTTGGCATGTTACCTCGCTTGCTCTGCTATCTTGCTTTACCTGCTATCTTGCTTGCTTTACCTGCACATCTTGGTACAAAATGACTTGTGGTTAACCTTTTAATACATACCGCTTAGGTTTCCAGTCGCCCTTTTTTTCGTACTTTTGTGAATTCTTTCACAAATTATCATGTGTTTATTCTCCGGAAATGTGTTCCTCTTTCTACTCTATGTGTCAATTCAATGTCTCTTCCAATCCTCGTAAGACATTGTGGTTTGCTGGCAGCACCACAAAAAGCACTGGCTAAATACGCATGTACACAAGATGATTATTCCTAACAACAAGAGTCCCATGAATAATTATTTCAAACAATTTAGATTAGGGAGCTAAGACATAAGTGTCTCCCATAAGTGACTTGACCAAGATGTATCATCCTTTATTACTTCACAGAGTATCTTTGCATGTTGCCAGATTGTATGTATATCTGTTGTCATTTGCCCTGATTGGTCTATATATGTACAACAACTGCTATTTTTCAATGTACAGACTCCTCCCACTTTTGCTGTGATCATAGCTAATACCATACGGTTTTGAAATTCTACATCTTTTAAAGAATAATTTCTGTTTGCGATCGTCTGGGGGCATCTGCCATTGAGTTTGCAATTATTTCCATCTCTGCTGAGATGTTCACTATTGCTTTTTCTAAGTGTACAATTCCTAAAGTTGAGAATAAAGCTCTGACAAAGCTGTGAAGGCCTCTGTTGTATCTAGTCAGAGGATTAGGAGGTATACTTTGACTAAATTAGTTTCTCCAAATTCCTCTAAGGATTCCTGTAATTAAACTTGTATGATTTATACCTGGTATAGGTGGGACGAGACACCCCATAGTACACTGACCTGTCCAATTTTCAGGTAGCTGCTTAAGGGCTACTCCATTTCCACACAACCACTCAAAGCCATCTGGCAAATCATAGCTAGTTGTGATGCTCATGTTGGCATTGTTAGTATGCCTGGCAAAAACCCAGTCATGCCATTGAGCAAACTGAACTTTAAAAACTGGTGAGGTAGGTGGGGAATTTACATAACAGATTGATTGACGAGTGATAACTGAAAAGGGGTTTTCCTAAAGGTGAACCTATTTGTTTGCATAGTGTACTAATATCATACAGGGTATACAGGCTTAATGCAGTCCAATTGCTAGAGGGTATCCCTAGCAATAGTAAATGCAATCGTTGTACCTCTCCACACAGACAACAGTCCCTTATGCCAGTAGGATTAGCTATTGCCTCAAACAAAGCTACATACTTCTAGACCATCAAAAGTTGCTACAGACTGCCAAAAAGCAACAAAGCCTAAGAAAGTACTCATGATTTTCTGCTGGGTTTCAGCTTCAGTCTGTCATTCTCAATGCTTGTTACTGTCCAAGGTGCAAGAGAAGATTTCTTCACTTGGGTAGAATGAATCCAGGTAGGTTTTTCACGCGAATTGCAGTGAAGGTTGTCAGGAGGACTTGGAATGGTCCGTCTCACTTCTCCTGCAGTGGATCACCTGAAAAATTCTTAACGTACCCAGTCATCTGACACTGTTGGGGCTGCCCGAGGCAGCACAGCGTCCAGCTGCAGACGTCCTTGGTGTCGGCTGCAGCAGGCAGGGGTCGGCTGCAGCAAGCAGGGAAAGGCTGTCTGCTGCAGCAAGGAGTGAGCCCCAAACAAAGGTGGTGTAAAAGCATCGGCAGAGGCATAGGATGAGAGAGGGGTCTTTGTATAGGTTCCAGCTGGTTTATTGCCAGTGGAGGGTCCAGGGACAAAGACAAGGGAGTGAGACAGAATGCAGTCTTTTATACAGGGGTGGAACAAAGAGAAGCAACCAGTGGGGATCGACTGAGGAGGAGGAGACAACAGAGGAATATGCAATAGGGATAACTTAAGGGAGGGAATTACATGAGTAGACCAATGGGGCATCGAAGAAGGGAGAACTTTCCAGAACTAATACATAAGCAACTAGGGGAAATACATACACATGAACTCAGACCTAAAACTGAGTGGAGAACTCCTGAACCAATAAATTTCAAACATGTAAACTAAGAACCACTAGGAACATGGAAACTTGCAATAACCAAGGGGTGAGGATGAGACCTTAGTGTTCTGGAGGCCTGTCCACCAATCCTTCGAATGTTCTGCTGCTGTGGCCACTGCCCCATGCAGTGCAACAGTCACCAGGATCAATTGTGTGCCATTTGTGATCTGGTTGCTTAGGTTGGTTCTCAAATACAGTATTATACTTCTGATGCAGCTGAGTGTTAATGGTTTTCAAGTATTCCTAAATATATTGATTTCCAGCCTGGGTCAGGTTTTCATCATGAGCGGCATTTAACCCCTAAGGTCTACCATACAAGATTCCAAAGAGGCTAATCTTTCCATTTGACCTTGGCTTTACCCTGATTCTGATAAGGGCAATGGGTAATGCCTGGTACCAGTACACATTTGTCTCCTGACAGATCTTAGCTATTTGTTGTTTAAGCATGTGGTTCATTTTCTCTACTTGACCACTAGCTTGTGGCCTGTAAGGAGTGCTGTCGTGGTTTGACATGGAAGTGGGTTTTTTTGGAACAAAAGTCCTTCTAGTTTTGATCAGAACCAATCAATTGTCTGGCTTGATTATTGGCAAGTGTTAAGC
>JACBWW010001443.1:626-13308 GCA_020086605.1 Lanius collurio
TCGGGGCCGTGCCCATTCCCTGGGGAGCCTGGGCAGTGCCAGCACCCTCTGGGGGAAGAGCCTTTCCTGATCTCCAGCCTGACCCCCCACCCCCTTCCAGCTCCAGCCATTCCCTCAGCTTTCCTTCCCCTAACACAGGTGTGCCCTGGGTGTGTTTTTACCCAACACACCTTCACTGTTGGCTCCTTCAGGCCCAAAGATGTGTCTGTACCTTCAGTGTTTCCTTCTCACTTGCAGCACTGGGATCCCTGCTGATAAATACCTGATCTGGCTGCTCTCTGACTTGAAGATTTTATTAGTTCTTTTGCTAAGAACTTATATTTGTTTTTCTTTTACTATTCTGAGAAGGAAAATCAGCAGCATAAGGCTTGTGAGCAGAGTGGCTCAAGTGCTGCAGAGGTTTCTGAGCCTGAGAGTGACTGGACTGTGCTGGATGGAACTGCCTGGGTCAATTCCTCTGATGTTTGGATTTGACAGGCTCTGGAGGGTTCTTGTGTCCCCTGAGTGAGGGACAGCCCTGCTGAGCTGCTGTTAATGCCACCTGTGCTCCCCTCAGGGTTCCCCTACCGCTTCATCAAGCAATTCACGTTCGGCTTCTCCAGAAGGTGGAAGGAGTACGTGGAAGAGTTTCTTGAGGAAAGGAGGAGGTAACATCTTTGGAGATTCTCTGTCATTGCAGTGTTCTAAGTGTTCTTTGAGATTTTCTTTGCAAGGCTGTTACAGCAGGAGAGTGTGAAATGTTTTAGATGTGGGCATGAAGCCACCGGGCTCCTGCCCACCAGGGCTTCACATCCACACTGTTAACGAACAGCTTCCTCAGATGGTTATTATTTCTTGTCTCAAACTCCAAACCCCCAGGAAAGAAGGAAATCAAAACAGTGGTGTGGAGGAAAATGAAGAGAGTGACTCAGTGGAGGGAACTGATGTGTTGGAAACCGCAGGGGGCTCAGAGAGCGATGCAAAGAAACCAGCAGTGAGGAACTCCACCTATGAAGTATCACCAGGGGATGATGAGAACATCTGTGAGTATTCAACAGCCCTTCCCTTTGGAAACACACCTGGAGGTGGCTGGAATGGGTTAGGGAAAGGTTCATTATGTTGGTTGTGTTTCCAGGAAATGGCTGTAAAGCCACGACCTCTTGAGCCCCCTGGTTTGGCTCAGCCTTGGAGTGCAATCCCTGCCTTGCCATGGGCACTGACAGCTTTGGGGTTTAACTCTGACTTTTTCTGGGATCTTCGTCCCGTGGGCCTTTCCCAAACCCCACTGTGCTGTTTGTTACTGCTGTAATCAGATTTCCTTGCTCACACTATAAAAGCTTTTATGTTTTTCTGTCATTACTCCCATTTATTTTTCGCTCTCATTTGTCTCAGTGAGCAGCTGTTCTACGTGGCAACTTTTCTTTATCATTCTCCCTCCTCAAATGACTTTCACAGTATTTATAACCTTCTGAACAAAGTAAAAGTAAAAAGTTCCCCACAGTAAATCTTACAAATTGTGTAGATTCTCGCTTCCATCCTGTTATTTCTGTCACAATGTTTTGAAAAGAACAACTTTGGGTATGTTTTACATTTCCCTTGTAATCCAGTTTAAACACAACATCATCCTTCTGCTTGTGAAATCTGCCAAACTGAATTTTCCATGCAACATTTGGGACAAAACTCTTCCTTGTTTGTTTTTTTTTTTTCCTTTGCAGTCACAACACCAAAGCACAGCTCCAGGAATGACTCGAGCAGGGTCTACACTCGCAGTGGTCGCCTCATCAAACCTCCCCTGAACTTCTGGTGTGGGCAGAGGGAGTTTGTGGATCAGAACCTGAATGTCACCATAGAAAATGGGGGAGTGGATTATCTGAGCCTGGTAAGATCCTCTGCACAGGGGTTCTTGAGTGTGACTTAAATAGAGTGACTGAGCTTGGCCAGGTGGGGAGCAGAACTGGTGTGCAGCTCTTAGAGGTACCTGAAGAGGAAGGAAATCTTGGAAACATGATCAAAATATTGGAAAAACACACCAAAAAATAGTCCCATGTACATATTGGCATATAATTGTGGTCTGTAAATTTGACATAATGGGAAATTGTTTCTGAGGAAAAAAATGGGGTTTTTTTTGAAAGATAATTGTATCAGACAGGAATTTGGTGAGGTCCTACCTGAAATGCTGGGGTCAGTTCTGGGCCTTTGACTTCAAGAGAGACACTGAGGGGCTGGAGCATGTCCAGGGAAGCGAACAGAGCTGGGGAAGGGGCTGGAGCACCAGGAGCAGCTGGGGGGCTTCAGCCTGGGGAAAAGGAGATTAAATTAGTTTTAGACTCAATTGTTTTATTATTTGAAGATGTTTAGTAGTGAAAAACCCAAAAGAAAGGCCAGTTCCATCTCCAGGAATAAACCAAAGGAAGACATGAAGACAACAGAGGAAATGCCAAAAAGCCAAAATGAAGGTAAAAACTAATTTTTTTTTTCTTCTATTTTCAAGTTATTGATGGAATCAGTGGGATTGTGAGCTGGGTGCTGGAACAGTAGGGTGGGGTCTGTTAATGCAAAGAAATTTTTCAAATATTTTAATGATCAACTGCGTTTTCTCTGAAGAATCATCAGAGTAGTGTTCATGTGGAGTTTTGCAGCTCCAAACAAGAACTGTGTTTGTAAATCACTTTGTTAATTACACAATGGGAACACACAGATCTCATTCTGAGAACTGAAATGAAGGAATTGGGATTTTTTGGAGTTCACCAGTCCAGTGAGCTGGGAGCCTGGCTTTGCTTTTTAATGTGGATGAAAGAAATGAAAAGTCGACAAAAAAAAAATCTATTAACAGAGTAATAAAAAATTGGTTGTAGTAGGATTTGGGCAGTGAGAGAAGGCTGAAAAGAACATGCAATATAAAGCAGAAGTTTCTCTCCTAAAGCAGCTGCAATGTTTCCTGCAGAAAAGCTCTCTGGAGCACGAGCAGAGCTTTGGGGATGTGCCTGCTCAGTCGGCAGAGCTGGGAGAGCAGCTCTGAGTTGTGGCTGTGGCAGGTAAAGCTCTGGCAGGGGTTGCAGATCCCTGTGCTGCACGCACAGCCAGGACCCAGCCTGCACCCCCTGATGGGGCACTGGCACCTTCTCTTCCAGGGGGAAGCACGGAGAGAGGAGCCCCTGCCCCTCGAGAGCCCACGTCTGCCAGCAGCAGGAAGGGCAGGCACGACCTCTCCGATGAGGAGGAAAATGATCCTGGAGTCAGGGGCACAAAACCGAAATCCCAGCTCCTTGCCAGGGGCACCTCCTTAAACACTAAAGTGCTGAAGAAACGCAGCAGCAGAACCCCAGGGACAGCAGAGGAGAGAGCAGCAGGCTCTGGACAACTGAGCATGTACGAGCAGGGCTACAGGAGCTCCCTGAGGTCAGCCAAGCAGCCTCTCCCGGGAAAGGAGAGGGTTCTCCTCACCCAGGAACCCTCAGACAAGGATGAGGGGGAGCAGTCCAGCGAGGAGTCCCCACTGCTGATCAAGAGGAGAAAGAAATCTATATTAAAACCAGAGTCTCGAAACTGGAAGCCTTGCTCTGGCTCTGGGAGTTCCCAGAGTGATGCAAACAAGTCCTGTGGCCAAAGGGCAGCAAAGCCCTCCCGGAATGTGCTGGTGAGGCTGAGCGGGCCCGAGTCCAGTGAGGAGTCTGAGCTCCCTCCTGCAGGGGAAACGTCTGCTGCTGAGTCCAGTTCCTGTGTGCCTGCTCAGGACACGAGGGCACACAGCAGAACCAACCCTCCCAGGTGCTGGCATGATTCCAACACCGAGCCCGAGACTGGGAAAGAGGAACTTCACAGGAAGGACAGGAATGCGAGAGTATCCCAGAGAAAAACAAGTAATGGAGTCTCCAACGGTGCCAAGGCTTCAGCAGCAAAACTGAGAGAGCAGGAGAGGGCAAAGGGAAAGAAATCTCTGGAACTTTTTTCAAGGGCAGCTGATGGTTGGTCTGAGAAGGAATTACAGAAGCTTCACAGGTAACGAAGGGCTCCTTCTGTGTTCAGAGGGAAAAGTCCCTCAGGCATTGGGAGGGGTTGGATGGTCTGGATTGGGATTTTCAGATTCATGATTTCTCAGGTATCCTTTACGTTTTAATTAGAAATATTCCCTAATTAATTCCCTATTTCCCGATTTTTATTCTCTAGTAATAATTAGAATTATTATTCCCTATTAATTTTCTTCACAAATGCAACATCAGTATACATAGGGAAGGCCATAGCTGAGGGGGAGCAGGTTCCCTCCCCTGATTGCAATCACTTGTTAAACATATCGAGTTTCTGTGAGCAGGTTTGCTAAGGAGAGATTGCCTGCAAGGAGGTTTAATTAATCCATCATCCAATTACTTAACCCACTTGGCAATATTTAATAGAGGCTTTGAGTGTAAAATGGCCATGTTTGGGTTTAGTTCTTTTAGACAAGCAGGAGCTCAGGCCTGAGGGGACCTGCTGCAGGTGAGAAGGAAATTTATCTTGTGTCACATCTGTCACCTTGAGGTGTTTACATAAATTTGCCTGTTTTGAAGTGTCAGGAGAAGACACCACAGGATCCCAGAATGGTTTGGGTTAGAAGGGACCTTAAATCCCATCCCAGCCCTGCCATGGCAGGGACACCTCCCACTGTGCCAGGCTGCTCCCAGCCCCAATGTCCAGCCTGGCCTTGGGCACTGCCAGGGATCCAGGGGCAGCCACAGCTCTGAGCAGCACGAGGCCAGAGACAGCAGAGCCTCAGTGCATGGCCCCAGGTCCTTCCCAGGTGGGATGCAGGGGCTGTGCCCCACAGGTGCCCTGCCTGGTGACGCTGTGCCCGTGCTGTCCTGGCAGGGCCATCGCGTCGTTCCCGAAGCACAGGAGCGGCTTTTGGCAGGAGGTGGCCATGGCTGTGGGCTCCCGCTCGGCTGAGGAGTGCCAGGGGAAGTACCTGGAGGAGCAGCAGGGCAGCAAAGGCTCCAAACAGCAGCCCAGGAAAGCCACATCGGGAAAATCTGAGCAGAAAGGTACCAGCATCCTGTTTCTGGGTGTTTTGTGGTTGGTAAATAATTTGAATTCAGACATGGAGGGGCTGGAGCGTGTCCAGGGCAGGGAACAGAGCTGGGAAAGGGCTGGAGAATTCCTGAGGGAGCTGGGAATGGGGCTCAGCCTGGAGCAAAGGAGGCTCAGGGGGGACCTTGTGGCTCTGCACAAGTCCCTGACAGGAGGGGGCTCAGGGGGGGTCGGGCTCTGCTCCCAGGGAACAGGGACAGGAGGAGAGGGAACGGCCTCAGGCTGGGCCAGGGGAGGCTCAGGGGAGGTATCAGCAGGAATTTCCCCATGGAAAGGGTGCTCAGGCCTCGGAAGTGCCCAGGGAGGGTTGCAGTGCCCATCCTGGAGGGATTTCAGAGCCCTGTGGATGTGGCACCTGGGGCCATGGGGCAGTGGTGGCCTCAGAGTGCTGGGGGATGGCTGGACTCGATGGTCTGGGAGGGCTTTTTCAAACTCACCAGTTCTGGTTCCATGAGATAAATCCACAAGGGCCCATCAGGGTGTGACAGTGAGCCAGGTCACCTTCTGGTGTGTAGGTTGGAGGGTACCATCAGTGACTGAGGTGACAAGAAGAGAAAAGTTCTTTGTAGACTTTTCATGTTGTTGGCATGAGGGGAAGGCTTCCACTGGCTTTGCCCCCTCAGGGCAAAGAGTTCTTGACATCCTGAGAGGCTCCTGCAGCCCAGCAGGTCACGAGCTCCTTGCAGAGCTCCGTCCAGATGGGATCTGGATTCTTGGATGGCCAAGGGCAGCGTGGAGTCAACACAGCCAGTCCCATTCCCTGGTGTTTGCCATCCCCACACTGCAGCTTTGTTGGGGGCTGGATTGGATTGAGGTTTGCCAAGGACACAAGCTGAGCTGGGCATTCCCTGAGCCTGGCTCCAGGACAGTGAAAGTGTCTGAGCAGCAGAGCCTGGGAGCCCTGGTGCCTCCTGAAACAGGGACACACCTTGGGTTTGCTCTCTGCAGGCAGATGTGAGCACAGTTCTGTCCCAGTACAATGAACCCAAAGCTGTGTTGGGCTCTGCACTGACCCTCCCCTGAAGACGGAGTGGGAAAATTCCTTTGGAAAGCAAAAACTGTGTGAGAACTCAAAAGGAGCCTAAAGAAGCTGTAAGAGACTTCCCCAGAGGACTGACAGGGCTGTAGCAGTGACTGCAGGCAGTGAATTTTAACCCCATAGCTGCTGTCTCAGGCAATTCCTGTTTGGCTCCCACAGATAAGAAGGAGCCAGCGATCACTGCCAGGGTGGGCACCCTCAAACGGAAGCAGCAGATGAGGGAGTTCCTGGAGCAGCTGCCCAAGGACAACCACGACGACGTCTTCACCACGACGCCCTTCCAGAGCAGGAGGGTCCAGGTAAACCTGGGACAATAAAGCTGTGGGAGTGCTCTCCTGCCAGGGCTGCTCCAGTTCCACCAATAAAATCCTGTGGATCTGTGGGAAGAGGCTTCTTTCTTTCATGTGCTGTAGCAGCCCTTGTCTTGTGGCAGTGAAAGGTGGGGCAGGGTGGGAGGAGCCTCTGCTGTGGTGACAGCACGCCCTAGGTAATCATCCTTCTGAGCAGTCCTGGGCAGCTTGGAGCTTGGGATTGTAACCAGAAATGAGTTTTTGGGGGTGTGGCAGCACCAAAACCCCTCAGCCAAGTGCTGGGCAGGGTCTGGAGGAGCACTCAGAGTGAGGTGGAGCCTCATGGGCGTGTCCAGTTCTGGGCACAGGGCTGGGGCTGTGCCTGTGCATGGACAGGGGGAGTCAGATCCAACACAGGGAGGGATGGAGGGACTGCTCAGAGAGGGGGGAGCAAGAGGCACCTGGGGCTCGGGTGACTGATGGCTCTGAGGTGGCTCTGCAGCTGCCAGCACTGCGAGGGAGCCGCGACGAGGACTCCGAGGATTTCAACCTTCCAGAGTTCCCACTCACCCCTGCCTCAGGCCTCTTTCCCCCCGTGAAAACCCCGCAGTGTGACCACATCAGCCCAGGAATGCTGGTCCCCATCAACAGGTAGGAGCTCCTCCACCAGCCCTCTGCCAGCCTTGGCATTGCCCCAAGGTCCCTTTGTGTCTCTGAGAAGGATGGCTCTTGGAGCTGGGACAGCAGCTCACTTCCAGCCACTCCTGCAGCCATGGTAGGGGTGGGGACAGCTCTTCCCACACACCCCGTGTGCTGCTGGAGCTGCTCAGCTCCGTGTGGGCAGCACAGCCAACGCCAGCAGCTCCTGCTCAGCCCTGGGAACGGCCCTGCCTTGTCCTTCAGCCTCAGCAGAGCCTTCAGTCCTGCCCTGTTCACCCAGGGCTTCAGGCTCTGCTCAGATAACGGGAACCCTCTGGGAAGCTGGAGCTGGTGGGGCTGTGCCTGCTGGACACGGACTGGCTCTGGGAAGGGGAAGAGGTTCTGTGCAATCCCTGCACTGGGAGCTGTAGCCCTGGGCCCAGCCCTGCTCCATGTTGTGTTTCATTGCCCAACACCAATTCCTCCTGGCCCTGCTCGTTCCCTGTGGGAGCCAGAGCTGTGTGGGGTCTGTGGCTGCATCCAGAGGGTTCCATGGCAGCATTCCAGGCATGCTGACATACTCCATTGTATCCCAGGAATGACTATGACCGGCACGTGTTCCGCATGCAGAAGAACACGCAGGGCAGCAGAGGCACCTGGGACAAGGTCAAGAAGAAGTCGGTAATGCTGCTCTCCTTGGATGCTGCCCACTTGCACCTGAGCCAGGCACAGCTTGGCCAGAGGAGCCAGAATCCTGGGATCCCAGCCCCTGTGTGCCTTGGATTGGAAATGGGAACACTCCCTGGGTTTGGTAGCTGCTGCCATGGAGAGAAGCGCCTTCGTTAGAAGGGAGCTCTTTAATGTCAGGATTTGTGATACTTTGGAATTCCATGACCTTTAGGTTCCAGTTAAATTCTTCTGAATGGTGGGAAAAGGAACAATAATCACAGAGCCATAGAATATCCTGAGGTACCCATAGGGGCCCACAAGGATCATCCAGTCCCACTCCCAATAGTGACCATAACAATGGTGACCTTGTGTCCCAGTCCCTGAATTTAGGTACCGATTCCTCCACACTCCCAGGCTTTGTGGTTCCTCTGCTTTTCTGTAAACCCCCGTGATCCCAGAGCAGAAATAGAGCTTGTGCCTGTGCTCAGGGAAAGCAGATGTGGAAATTCTGGGAAATGGGGACCCTGACCCGGTGCTGGCCCTGGCTGAGCCTCTCTCCTTCCTCCCTCCCTCAGGCTGGAGCTGCCCTCGGGACGCCAGCTTCCCGCAGAACCAAGAGTGAGTATCCCAGCTGCTCCTCATTTCCAGCTCCTTCCCTTCCTTCTCCATCACCATGAGCTGTGTCCCATCACCCCTTTGCTCTCTGAACCTTCTCTGCCCCCTTTTCCCACTGGGAGGCCTCGGGTAATTCCTGTTTTTATTGCAGGAGTGATCCCAGCCCCAATGGGGCTCTTCACAGCTGACACTCCAGACTCATCCAATGAGGAGCAGGAGGATTCCAGCTTTTCCATTTGATGGACTTTGTGGATGTGTTGTTCAGCACTTACTGTTGGGAGCATGGGAGTTCTGCTGCCCCTCGGGGAAGGAATGCTGGAATGATGAGTGCAGTTTGGGAAAGCTGCCCTGCCCTGGTTTTATGTGTTTTAACCCCATTCCCCCCTGCCAGTAGTGCTTGGCTGTCCCACCTCTACAAAGTGGCAGTTCCTGCTCCAGGCTCCTCCTCTCCGTGTCCTGTTGCTCCTGGGAAGGAGAAATGTAAATAGACACCAATGGCTGCTGAGTTCTCATTAATTTTAAGCTAAAATATCTTTTGGGACATGTCTGTACCATAAATTCAGGGGCAGTCTGGAGGGAACAGAAGCTGCTTTTTAATTTGCTCTAGGGAGAACTTAGATTTTTACATTTTCTTAATGTAATAAACAAGGACAAGCTTTTTTTACTTGCAGATTACTCAGAGTTGTTGTGGGGCAGCAGAATCCAGGAGCTGTTCAGCTTGGAATGGGGCCTGCAAGGTTTCATCCTCATGGTTTAGAATCAGGGAATGGTTTGTGTGGGAAAGGACCTCAAATCCCATCCCATCCCACCCCTTGCCATGGGACACCTCCCACTGTCCCAGGCTGCTCCCAGCCCCAATGTCCAGCCTGGCCTTGGGCACTGCCAGGGATCCAGGGGCAGCCACAGCTGCTCTGGCAATTCCAGACCAGCCCCTCCCAGTCAGGAATCCCCAATTCCCAGTATCCCATCCAGCCCTGCCCTCTGGCACTGGGAAGCCATTCCCTGTGTCCTGTCCCTCCATGCCTTGTCCCCAGTCCCTCTCCAGCTCTCCTGGAGCCCCTTCAGGCCCTGCAAGGGGCTCTGAGCTCTCCCTGGAGCCTTCTCCTCTCCAGGGGAACATTCCCAGCTCTCCCAGCCTGGCTCCAGAGGGGCTCCAGCCCTGGAGCAGCTCCGTGGATTCCTCTGGACTCTCTCCAGCAGCTCCACGTCCTGCTGTGTCCCAGGGCTGGGGCAGCTCTGCAGGTGGGGTCTCACCTGAGCAGGGCAGGCAGGCGGGAATGGCTGAGCTCGGCTGCCCAGGACAGCTCCAGTTCCAGGGAGTTGATTTCTCCCTGTCCGAGGGGCGGGAATAGCGATCCCGAGCCTTTTCCAGGTGGTGGCAGCAGAGGCTGCAGCGGCGGAGCTGGGGAAGGATCCCACACCTGAGTCTGGCAGAGGCACCAAAGCACGGGGAAGGCGCTGCCCCGGCCCACCCAGAGCCCCACCCGTGTGCCGGCAACGCGGAACGCTTGGCAGTTCCCTTTTTCACCTGGAAACACGGGGCTCGGTGGTGCAGGGATGTTTATTTACATGTTGACTCCCAATCCCAACGGGGTAAAGTGCAGTGCAGGCCCGGAGAGCCGAGCTCAGCTCTTCCCCTTGGCGGGCACGGGCTGAGGCAGCAGCTGGAGGTCGAAGTCGTGGTGCAGGAACCGATGGAGCTCCTCGGCCTGGGGCCGGCTCAGCCGCGCCCCCGCCGCCAGCGCCGGCACAGAGCTGCAAGAGAGGGACAGGGAGCTCCTGGAGCCCGGGACGGGGCAGCACCGGGAGCTCCTGGAGCCCGGGATGGGGCAGCACCGGGAGCTCCTAGAGCCCGGGACGGGGGAGCATCGGGAGCCCGGGATGGGGCAGCACCGGGAGCACCGGGAGCCCGGGACGGGGCAGCACCGGCAGCCACCGGAGCCTGGGACAGGGCTGTCAACTCTGCCCAGGTATCCGAGGGCTGGCAGTGCGCCTGAGCAGTGAAAGCAGGGAATACCAGAGGGAAAGAGAGGGTGAGGCAGCAGGAGGGAGGGTGGAAGCAAAGCCCATGTCAGTGCCCTGGGCTGCCCAGCCGGGAGAGACTGGAATGTGTGAAGAGCTGAGAGGGGACAGGAAAGCTCCTGGGAAAGGGTAGGAAAGGCTGGCCCTGAGCAGCAATCCTAGCAGGAAAGGGGAGGAGGAGAAGGAGCAGAAGGCCAGGCCCCGCAGCCCCTGGCAGCCCCTGTGCTGGCGTTACCTGTTGGCCACGGCCGCCACGGAGCCAAAGGAGTGGCAGAGGTTGAGGGCAGCTCCATAGCTGAGGTTGGGAATGCTCAGGTAGAAGTTGAGGATGTCCCTCCGGTGCCCCTCCAGCTCCGTTGGCACCTGGATGGCAGCACCCTTCCTCTGCTCCATCAGAGCCAGGTCCTTGAGCAGAGCTGCAGTTTCCTTCTGGCAGGAGCTGAAGAGGATCCTAATGCCAACCTGGACCAAGGCCGAGAGCACCCCATCGTAGTACTGAGTCCTCTGGAAAAACCGGGATGTTTCTCCTGAGGAGTGGAAGTACAGGAAAGCAAGAGGCTGTTACTGTCTAGATGGGCCTGGGAATAGACAGTGGAATGATTTCACAGCAGTTTAGATTTTGGGATTAAAACAAATGTCTCTGCAAGGAGCAGATTGTGCTTGTTCCTATCACAGAATTCCAGTCTGGACTGGGTTGGATAGGGACCTTAAATCCCAGCCCAGCCCAGCCCTGCCATGGCAGGGACACCTCCCACTGTCCCAGCACCAGTGTCCAGCCTGGCCTTGGGCACTGCCAGGGATCCAGGGGCAGCCACAGCTGCTCTGGCAATTCCAGCCCAGCCCCTCCCCACCCTCCCAGCCAGCAATTCCCAATTCCCAGGATCCCATCCAGCCCTGCCCTCTGGCACTGGGAAGCCATTCCCGGTGTCAGCACCCACCTGGCCTGACCCTGTCTGTCTCCACAATCACACAGATCCTCTCGAAGGAGCCCTGCAGGCGCTGCAGCCTCTGGCTGAGTTTATTCCTGTTGCCAGGGCTCTGCAGCTCCGACTGCAGCAGCCTGTCCACGGCCAGGCGGTTGCTGACGATGTAGTCACTGGAGCCCAGGGGACAGACCTGCACCCGCAGCCCGTGCTCGGCCCGCAGGCAGGAGATCACCTCCGGCCCCGAGCAGATCTCCCGGCTGTCCACCAGCACGCACGGGGAAGGGCTCTGCTCCGCGGGGCCACGGCAAATCCGAGCCGGGGAAGGGCNCTGCTGGGGCTCT
This sequence comes from Lanius collurio, assembly GCA_020086605.1. NCBI lineage: Eukaryota > Metazoa > Chordata > Aves > Passeriformes > Laniidae > Lanius > Lanius collurio. Next base: position 12,208 of record JACBWW010001443.1, read on the forward strand.
CGGCGGCGAGCAGCTCAAAATTCACACACACTTCCTCCTCACTGCAGCCACTCTGAGCTTCCTCCTCCTCATCTCCCACACAGAAGCTGTCCTCAGCGTAATCTGGGTCTTGCTCGGGAATCTGGAGGGGGGGAAATGGACCCAGGAAGTTTTGGAAAACTGCAAAGGTTTGGCTGCTCCTCTCCAGGAAGGCCTTGGCTTATCCAGCCCTCCTCACACACAAACACTGGGGCTGAGGGGCTCAAATCCCACCCATCCCAGCCCTGCCATGGCAGGGACACCTCCCCCTGTGCCAGGCTGCTCCCAGCCCCAATGTCCAGCCTGGCCTTGGGCACTGCCAGGGATCCAGGGGCAGCCACAGCTGCTCTGGCAATTCCAGACCAGCCCCTCCCCACCCTCCCAGCCAGCAATTCCCAATTCCCAGGATCCCATCCAGCCCTGCCCTCTGGCACTGGGAAGCCATTCCCTGGGTCCTGTTCCTCCATGCCTTGTCCCCAGTCCCTCTCCAGTTCTCCTGGAGCCCCTTCAGGCCCTGCAAGGGGCTCTGAGATTTCCCCAGACCCTTCCCTTCTCCAGGCTGAAGTTTTGTGTTAGAATTTGTAATTTACCAAAAAAAGGCTGTAAGTGCCCTTCAGAGCAGGCCAGGAAACTCAGTGTGGTCCCACAAGGGGAAGTCCCCAAGGAGAGCAGTCCCTGCCCTTCCCACCTGGGAGAAAATGGCCGAGGTGTTGAACTCCCGATGGACCATTTTGTATCTGCTGCCGAGGGCAGGGCTGCGCACGGAGCTCAGGTAAACCCCCCTCATCTCAGTGTCTGAAAGAACACAGGAGAAAACCCAGGATTAGTGCAGACACAATTGTTAATTCCCAGCTGTTACACCGTGTTTTCCATATCCAATCATCCCTTTATAGCCTCCCCAAAACCTGCATTTCCTGAAGCAAAAATGTGCAATTCTCCAGCCATCTCTGGAATCCCCAAATCACAGATCTAAGGCTTTAAGATGAAGGAGGGCAGGGATAGATGGGATATTGGGAACTGGGAATTGCTGGCTGGGTGGGAGGGTGGGGAGGGGCTGGGCTGGAATTGCCAGAGCAGCTGTGG
>JACBWW010001444.1:0-13299 GCA_020086605.1 Lanius collurio
CTCTGAGCCCCCCGAGGCTTTGTCCCCCCCGGACACCGCCGGTCCCCGGGGCTCTGTCCCCCGGAGCCTCTCCCCTTCCCGGGAATTCGGCTCTGCCCCGGGTGCCGCCCCCACCCCTGCCCAGCTGAGCTCTCCCCGCGGGCCGCGGCTCCCCAGAGACCCCCGAGCTGGGGCTGCTCAGGGCTCCAGGTGCTCCAGCACCGCCCTCAGGGGGACAAAGCAGAGCCCGGGGGGCAGCAGGACCCCCAGGTCAGCACCCCCCGGACCCCCTTCCCCCAGCCGGGCCGTGGAGATGGCACCCCACGCTCGGGACAAGACCCCGCACCCGCCCGAGGCACCGGGACCCCACAGCCCCCCTACCCCCGCTCACCCCCGGATTTGGGGGGTGCCGGGGGGGAGAGTGAGAGCCACCAGCTCCCCCCGGTGCCCCCGTCCGCTCCTGCCGCACCCCCGGGCTGGCGGGGCCGGCGGTCGGGGGGTCCCAGGGCGGCGGGGCCGGAGCCGGGAGCTCGGAGCTGCCTGACAGATGGTCCGGCTGCAGCAGTTCCTGGGCAGGGCTGGGAGTCCCCGCACCATCTGCCAGGGGTCACAGGTGACCCCCAAACCCCGCCGCGGGGGAAGGGGGGGATGCCAGAGCTTGATTTATAGAAATGTGCTGGGAAATCGGGGAGAGGGCGGGTTTGGGGGGGGACCCGGGCCGGGCGAGGGTCGTGTCCCCCCGAGCAGGGGTGTCACGGGGGGTGATTGTGGAGCCATTTATGGGATCCAGCCGCGGGTCCCAGCGCTTGGGCCATGGCCAGAGTGGCCCGGGCCAGCTGGGGAGGGCACCGGGCAGGGCAGAGCTGTGGGACGAGGATGCTCCAGGAGCCTCCAGCCCGCCCGGGAGCTCCCGGCAGCAGCGGGTGGCTCCTGCCCTCTCTGGCACAGGACGCGGCTCCTCCTCCCTGCCAGCCCTGCCAGCAGCTCCGGCAGCCTCCTGGATGCCAAATCTCACCCTCGTTGATGCCAAACGTCCCCTGTAGCTCCAGGTTCACGCAGAGCCGCGGCCCCGCGTCCTCGGGGAAGGGACGGTGGGAAATTGCTCTTCCAACACCCATTCCTGAGGGGAACGGAGGCAAAACCTGGGAGTGGAGGGTCCTGGGTGGCTGCCGCGGGGGTGGGCGCAGCGCTGGGCACTGGGGCAGGGGCTTGGAGGTGCTCAGGGGATACTGGGGAGCTGCTCTGCCTTTGTGTGCACCCAAAAGGGACCCCTCTGGCTGTCCCCGGCTCTGGGCAGAGCAGGGACGGCCACGCTGGGGATTTTTCCAGGTCCCTGCTGGGCTGAGGCCCCACTGCCTGCACTGGCTCCGGTGTGAGGCCTCCAAGGTCAGGCAGAACAGCAGAACTCACCGTGGGTGGGTCCCACGCCCCCCAAAACCCCCGCATGGAGCTGGCAGAGGCACCTCATCCTCCTCCCCCCATCCCCAGGACCCCTGGGAGCCCCCCAGGGCCGGCACATCCCTCCACACCTCCCTACCCCAGGGTCCCGCTCCCGGTTCGGGCCGAGGGGGCAGCGCCGGGGGGGACCCCGGGCCTCGCCCCCCGTGTGGGGAAATGAGACGGAGCGAGCGGCGAAGAAAGGGCAGGAGAGGAGGGGCAGGTGTCAGCAAGCTGCCTCCAGCCATCTGTTGCCAGCTCGGGGACTCCGGGGCCCCCCAGCTCCTCGCCTGGCGGGGACAGCGCTGCCTCTCGGGGGGGACCCTGCGCGGCCGCGTCCCCCACCTGAGGCAGCCGGGGACGCGCGGAGGGGGGAGCGGGCGCTCCCCGCCAGGGGCTCCGGGGCTGCCCAGGTGTCTCTGGCACAGCTGAGCTCGCAGGGACACTCGGGGGACTTCGGCCTGCGCTTCCAGGTGCGGGTATCCCCTGGGCTCCCCCAAAGCGCACACGGGATGGGTTTTTTTTTTCCCGTTTTCCCCGTGTTTTCTTGGTTTTTTCCCCCGTTTTTCCCCTTCTTTCCCCCTTTTTCCCACGCTCTGCTGAGCACAGGGAGTTGGGAGAGGAGGAGGAAGGAGCGCCTGGCCGTGGAATCCCGGGATCACCCCCCTGCCCAGGGCCAGGGGAGATCCCGGGGAGACCCCAGAGAAACAGGAGAGGACCCCCCACCCCAGGGGGGTGCCGAATATTGGGGGTCCCAGCGGAGGAACCCCTCTGTCACCCTCCCGCCCCCGCCCCGCTGGATCCCGCCTTGGAAACGGCTCCCCGAGAGATCCCTGCGGGATTTCTCCCGGTGCGGACCGGGCAGCGTTTCCCCAGCAGCTCCATTAGCGCTGCGCGCAGTGAGGATGAGGAGGGTGCGGGCTCCAGCTGAGCCCCCGTCAGGCAAAGCCCGCGGCTTTAGGCCCTAATCCGAGCGGCCCCGGGGACCGGGACGCGGCGCGGAGCCTCCCTAATCCCTCCCGTAACCGATCCGGCCGTAACTGCCCCGATGGGGCTCCGGCCACATCTGCTCCGGGAGCGCCCGGCTCCACCTCGGCCTAAGAGGATGAGGATGCGGAGGGGGATTTGCTAAACCATTTATGCCCCCGGAGCTCCTCATCCGCGGCGGGCGGGGGCGGCGGGCCGGGATCTCAGCTGGATCCAGCCCCGGAGCGGCACCGCTGGGCCCATCCCCAAAAATCCCGGCCGGGGGGGATGAGGTCGCCGCCCTTTGTGGGGCTCAGGGCTGCCAGGGAGGCAGAAATGACCCCAATATCGAGCCCCGCGCTCTGCCCCGTCCCCAGGGACAGCCTGGATGGGGAGTGAGGGTCTTGTCCTGCGTTTGGGAACTCTCGAGGGGTCTCAGGACCCTCCTCTCCAGCCCTGAGCACCAAATTAACGGAGAAACGACCCCAAAACACCCAACCCTGACGTGCTCAGGGGGTATCCGTGAGCTGGGAGGGACCCCCTGGAGCATCCCCCCAGCCCAGGGATGCATCAAGGAAGGGTCGGGCCCCGCCGCTGTTGGGGTAGGACCCAGCCAGGTTTTTGGGACGGCAAATCTTCCTTTTTTAACAGGGATTTGTCCCGGGGATGGAGCAGAGCAGAGCTCCCCCCGAGACCCCCGGAGCATCGCTGGCAGCTGGGCCGGGGGTCCCCCCCGGAGCAGGGGTTAACGAGGGAGCGGCGGCCGTTGGTCCCAGATGGACACGGGGACTGGGAGGGGGCGGCCCGTGCCGGGGTCCCGCCCGCGTTTTGGGGCGGGGGGAGGCAGGGCCCCCCTCCTCCGGCAGCCGCCAGCCCCCCGAAGGGCAGGGGGAGGGCGCTGATCCCCCGCTCTGGAGCTGCTCCCGCGTCCCTCCCGTTCCAGGAGTTGCTCCCAGGATCGAACAATCGCCAAACCCGACCCCCGGTGCGTCCCCTGGGGGAGGTCCCAGCACCCCAAATTTCATCCTCTGGGGGATCCAGCACCCAAACCTTGCCCCTCAAGGGCTCTGACACCCCACAGCGCATCCTCTGAGGGGTCCCACAGCCCCCTCCCCAGCACCGGGAGGAGTGCGGGGTGGGCACTGCGCCCACCCCGGCCATGGCACAGCGGGGACACATCCAGGTCTCTGGGACTCGTCCCGGTGAATCCAGCGATGCCGGGGGGGATGCCGGGGATGCCGTCGCTGCTGGCCCGCAGCTGGCCCGGGCCGTTGGGGGGCCCAAGCCGGGGTCGCGTCCGTTGCCCCCGCGCTGCCGTCCGTGGCCAGGAGCCCGCGGGGCCCCCTGGCACCCTCGTGCCGCCGCCCGCGGGGACGCCGAGCAGCGAAGAGCGGCCAACTGTTCCCCGGCGGGGCCGGCGGGCGCAGCCCCCGCTAATCCAATCCATCAGGGGGGTAATGAGCTATGAAAGTGTGGATTCAATTAAGGGGGATTGCGGCGGGAGGCAGCGCCCGGCGGCAGACGGCGAAAGGAGCCCGGGTCCCCTCTGAAAGGCTCCATCTGTGCCGCCGGGGCCCCTTTGTGCTCCCTGAAAGCGCCGCCGAGCCACAAAAGCCGCCGCGTCCCCGCCGGGCGCTGGAGCCGGGCGAGGCTCCGGTGATTCCTGGGGGTGGGGGGGAAACTGAGGCACGGGAGAGGAGCTCGTGGAGGGGTTGGGCTGGGGGGAAATGGCGGAGCGGGGTCTCGGTGCTGGTTTCACTTCACGGATTAGTTTTGATTTATGGGGTCTGCGCAGGGATTCCGTGGGAATCACCGGGCTCTGGGATGCTCGAATTGGGAATGCTGGAATGGTTTGGGCTGGGAGGGACCTTAGGGAACATCCAGTGCCACCCCTGCCATGGGCAGGGTCACAGGGTCACCTTCCCCTGTCCCAGGCTGCTCCCAGCCCCAATGTCCAACCTGGCCTCGGACACTGCCAGGGATCCAGTGGCAGCCTCAGCTCCTCTGGGCACCCTGTGCCAGGGCCTGCCCACCCTCCCAGGGAGGAATTTCTCCCCAAAATCCCATCTGAATCTCCTCTCTGCCAGCGTGAGCTCGCCCCGACTCATTTGGGCTGGAAACACCCCCGAGGCCTCTTCATCCGAGAGGCTCCCGCCTGATTACAACTTGGGAGGGATTGGCCCAGGGACGAGTTTAAAGATGGGATTATTCCTGTACAAATTCTGATTAAACCGTCCCCAAACCCTCCTGCAACATCGTTAAGCCGAGCTCTAATCTCGCCCGAGCAGAGACTTCGTCAATAACTCCAAATCTCTGCCGCTGTTGGTTTATCTGGTGCGGATTAAGCCGGGAGCTTCCTGAACTTGTATTAGAACAGAAAAAAAATAACCAAACCCCGGGGTTTTGTGAGGGTTTGCGTTGGCAGCTGCCATCTCCCACGTCCCAGCCAGGGAAGGGGCTGGATGGAATTCCTGGTGTCTCCCAGATGCCAGGGAGGGCTCCAGGGATCTCCCAGGGCTCTGGGAATCTCCCAGTGCTGCCACCGGGATGGGGAGAACAGCCCCGATCTCATCCCAGCCCTGCCGGATTTGGGGACAGTTGGTGTTCCCAGCCCTCGGTGACATTGCAGGACACAATTCCCACCCTGGCTGGGGACTGCAGCCTGTGGGGGATGGATGGGGGATGGCTCTGGGATGGGTGGATGGAGGGATGGATGGACGGACGGATGGGACACCCCACACAGGAGCCCCCCACCCTCACAGCCACATCCAGGATCAGCTCCGTGGGTTGAGGGAGAGAAGAAACTGCTCCTGAGGGCCACCGAAGTGACAGCCATGGAGGTTTGCACCGAGGGGTCACGGCCTTGCACGACCCCGTTTAACCCCTCCTGGCACATCCCGGTGCCCTGGGGTCACCAGCGGTGCCACCACCTCGCTCCTCCCGGGACCACGGCGGCTCCTCTCCCTTATCCAAGCAGCAGGAAAAGTTCGTTGCCAAAATCTGCTGTCCCCAAGGGGGAAAAGACGATTAAGTCAAGACCCCACAGCCCGATATCCCGGCTTAGTGGGAAAATCCGCGTGGTTTCCCGAGCCGGGCACATTAGGGGCTCATGGCCGGCGGTGTTATCAGATTACAGACAAATATCAGAATTACAGCTCTGAAAGCCGGGCTTTCGGGGGACTTAGCAATTATCCAGCCCTGGGCACCCCCACCCTGCCGGGGAAACCAGGGCGACCCTGAGCCACGACCCCCGGGGCCGGGGGCGGCTCCCAAGCCGGGCTGCCCCAGGGGGGTGGGACAGGGAGTCCCCTCCGTGGGACACCCCAACGGCCCTCACGGAGTTGGGATGGGAGGGGAAGCCCTTCCCAGCCCCGTGTCGCCCCCCCTGTGGGACCCCTGGGAGGAGGTGGGGGGCTATGGGGTGTTCAGGGACCCCCAGAGGGGACGAGCGACCCTCCCCACAGCCCCCGGGCTGGGTGCAGCGAGTGCGCCCGTTCTCAGCTCCTCAGCAGTGCCATCCCCGCCGCCCTGGTGTCCTGCGGGGACACGGGGGGCACCCACACCCCCGGGTGCTGCGTCCCCCCCTCCCCACGCGGGCCGGGGGCCAGCTGTGGCCTCGCAGTGGCGGCCTGGCACGGTTCCTGCCCTGCTGGCACGGGTTGGGGCTGCTGGAAGGGCGCTGCCCCGGCTGTCGGGCGCACACGCGCCCGGGGGAGCTGGCACCGAGCGGGGCTTGGCCACCGGCCAGCGGGAGAGGGACCGGGGGGGGCCAGGGGCACAGCTGGACCCTGGGCCCCGGCGGGCAGCGGCCGCTGTCCTCAGCCCGGAGCTCCCGGGGCGTGGCTGGGGGGGCCCCGCTGCCACCGTGGGGGTGCGAGGGGGGCGTGGGGGGTGCCCGGCACGGAGCTGTGGGTGCGTGTGGGCCCCTGCAGGGGTGTCACAGCCCGCTGTCCGTGTCCCTCTGCGCACACGCGGGTGGGTGACGCGTTTTTGTGTCGCGTGTCCGTGCCGGGAAGGGTCCCCCCAACGTCCCCGGGCTGCCGGGTGAGACCTACCCAGGCAGCTCCATCCCAGGTCGGCGCATCCCCACCCCCGTCCTGTCCCTAAATCCGCCTCTCCTCTCTTTTTTGGGGGGACACACGAGCGGGCACCGCTCCCCGCCAGCCCCTGCCTGGCCCGTGCCCCCCGAACCCCCCGTTCCCCCCATGCCCAGCCCCCGTTCTCGCTCGGAGCGGCCCCGCAGGGCCCCTCCCGGCCCGACTGCAGCTGCGGGGGCCCCCGGAGAGCCCCCCGCCCTCAGCCCGAGCCGGGCGCAGCTTGCGGGGCCGAGCGGCGGCGGCTCCCCCGGGCTGCGGCACAGCCGGCGCGGGGCCGGGGGACAGCGGGGCGGGACACGGGACGAGCCCCCACGGCCGCCAGACGCTGCCGAGGGGTCGGGGAGCAGCTGCGGAGGGACGGAAGGACCCGGGGGTGCTGCGGGGGAGGAGTTGGGGTGAAGTCAGGACGGCCGTGTCCCCCTACGTGGACGCGTCCCCGCATGGAGCAGTTGGGGCTCATTCCAGCTCCCCACAGCCGCCGGTACCCCCAGGGCTGCCCTGCACCCCAGTTCCTGGCACCCCAAATCTGCCCTGGGACCCCAGGGCTGGGCTGGGCCCCATTTCCTGCTACCCCAGTTCCCCCCCGTGCCTGCAGGGCTCGGCTCTGCCCCCGTTCCTGGTACCCCAAATGCCCCCAGCGCCCCACAAAGCCCCGCCCCGAGGTCAGGGATCCTCTGGCAGACCCCCACCCTCACCCCAGACCCCCCCCCCCCCCCAAAAAGGAGACGACAGCCCCGGGGCAAAGCTGCTTGAAACAAGACCACGACTTTATTTGAGCTAAAAACCCCAAATCTGCTCTCTTTACAAAAGGATAAAACATTTTCAGTACAAAAGGGAAGAAGCCCCAGGACCCGGGGGCTGGGCAGGGACCTCAGATCTTCTCCAAATTCCCAACTTTATACAAAAACAGGGAGATTTGGCCAACTGGGACATCAAAAATAGTTGCCTGGCTTTTCTTTGAAAACCAAAACAAAAAAAATAAAAATAAAAAAAAAATCGTTGCATAGCATTTAAAAGTTATTGCTCGTCTCAAAATGCACAGAGGATTTGGGAGCCTCCGGCAGGATCCACCTCCCAAATCCATGGAATGGCCGTTAAATACGGAGTTTGGCATTAAATATGGAAATATTGGGGTTTATCACCAGAAAAAAAAAAAAAATCAATCAGGTGGTGAGGGCAGGGAGGGAAATAAATTAAATAAATAATGGCAAATAAATAACCCTGGAGCACCAGCACAGCAAAAACCACAACGTCTCCACGAAGGGAATTCCCACAATGGGCCTGGAAGACGACGGGGGGGGAAAAATGTTCGGCACATCCCAAATTTCCGTGGAAAAGGGGAGGAAATAAATTAGGACCCCTCACACACAGTAATTAATAAATAAAGCAGGGAATTAAGACAGGCTTTTGTTGGCTCTCAGGACTCGGAGTGGGGCAGGGGACGCTACGAGAGGAGGAGAGGCCCTGGACGGGGAGAGGGGATCGGTGGCTCCTTTTCCAGGCGGGATTTTCTGGGAAGGGTGAGCGGGATCCCCTCTGAGCTTTCCAGGTCTGTGTGGGGACGATCCTGTGGGGTTGGGGGGCACAGCGAGGGCTGAGGCGCAGAAGGGGTCGGGTGGTGGGAGGGGAGCAGGGGAGGGATGGCCACAGGGGTGGTCAGGGCCTGGCTGGACTGTGGTGGCCCAGGATAAGGGACTGGGATGTCCATGGGTGATGGGCCACCATCCTTGGGCAATGGACCACTGACCCCGGATGCTGGACCACTGTCCCTGGACGCTGTCCCTCCATCCCTGGACGCTGTCCCTCCACCCCTGGCCATTGTTCCTCCATCCCTGGCCATTGTCCCTCCATCCCTGGCCATTGTCCCTCCATCCCTGGCCATTGTCCTTCCACCCCTGGCCATTGTTCCTCCATCCCTGGACGCTGTCCCTCCATCCCTGGCCATTGTCCCTCCATCCCTGGCCATTGCCCCTCCACCCCTGGCCATTGTCCCTCCATCCCTGGCCATTGTCCCTCCACCCCTGGACGCTGTCCCTCCACCCCTGGACACTGTCCCTCCATCCCTGGCCATTGTCCCTCCACCCCTGGCCATTGTCCCTCCATCCATGACGGCAGCAGGGGAAGGCTCTCCCTTGTGTGGGAAGCTCCGATGGGTGGGGAATCTCCCATCCTGGTTTCCCACAAGTGTCCGGCTCATTCCCACCCGGCCACCGCCACACTGGGAAATCCGTGACCCCACTGGAGCACGGGGAAGGGACAGTGGTCACCCCCAGGGGCAGGAGGGGCTGGCAGGGACAGGGCAGTGTCCCCACCCCACTGCCCCGAGCAGGGAGGGAGAGGAGCTGCCTCAGCCAGGGATGTTCCAAGGGCGGGATGGGGCTGGATCCGGGGTCAGGATGGACATCCTGGAGGGGAAGCACCTCCGGGAGCATCTCTGGGGGACACCACAGCGACCACTCCGAGTTCAGAAAGGTTCCTGCGGCTCCTGGGGACAGCTGGGACAGCAGCGGGGTGGCACCGGCCACCTCCAGGGCCACGTCCTGCAGAGATGCTCAGGGTGCCTCACCCGCCTCGCTCCGGCCGTGTCCATCCTGGGAACGGCTCCACGCCCGACTTCTCCCTGCCCCAAACCCCCGTCCGGCCCCGCTACTCGTTGAAGATGGCACCGAGCTGGGGCCCGGCCACATGAGGCGGGAAGGACTCGTAGCTCACGTCCAGCGGGATCTCATAGCGGGGCACGGAGCTCTGGAAGTGGGAGCCGTGTCCGTGGGCTCCGGCCAGGCTGACCGAGGGGTAGTGGGCCATGAAGGGGTAGGATTTATCCAGGTCCGGGGACCCGTCCTGCTTCAGGGAGAAGTTCCCGCTGATGCTCAGGGGCGGCGTCAGGGGCCCCTCATAGGGGGGCGTGGAGCAGTCAGAGGGGTGGCTCCCGAAGGAAGCATCCACCAGGCTCTTGAAGGCCGGCGGCTTCAGGTGCAGCAGGTGGGACTCCATGGAGCCGTAGGGGGGGCTGGGCAGCCCTTGGTAGCCGAAGGAGTGGCCAGCCAGGGTCGATTCGCAGGCTGGGGCCTTCTCGTCGTGCTTCTCCAGGAAGAGCGGCTGCGGGCCGAGCTGCAGGCACCCGGCCACCAGGTTACTGGTGGGCTGGGACAGCCCCTTGCACAGCATCTCCACGAAGCTCTTCCCCTCGGGCGTCTGCCCCGTCTCCAGCACCTCGGACAGGGCCCAGATGTAGTTCCGGGCCAGCCGCAGCGTCTCGATCTTGGAGAGCTTCTGGGTTTTGGAGTAGCAGGGCATGACCCTGCGCAGGTTGTCCAGGGCATCGTTCAGGCCGTGCATCCGAGTGCGCTCCCGGGCGTTGGCCTTGACCCGCCGCGCCCGGAACCGCTCCAGCCTGGCCTTGGTCATCTTCTTCTTCTTCGGGCCCCTCCTCTTCGGCTTCTCCCCATCTTCTTCCTCCTCCTCCTCCTCCTCCACGCTGTCGCGCTCCTCGGTCAGGGCCGGCCCCAGCCCGAAGGGACCCGTCCTGGTGTCCCCCTCCTTCAGCTCGGCCTTGGCTGCCGGCATTTCGTCCATCCAGCCCTGGCTGCTCACGAGCTCGGCCATGTCCGAGGGCTTGGCGCAGGTCTGGGGCATCCCCGAGCTCTGCAAGGGAGGGACGGGCACATGGGAACGGATTCCGGAGGGAGAAGCCTCAAAATGTTGGAAAAATCTCCCTCCAGACACAGCAGCAGCTTTCTGCCCGCTCCCGACACCTACGGATTCCCTTTTCCCGCTGTTTCCCTCTCGATTTCCGCTGGATTTTACCTGGGAACCGCTGATGCCTCTCCCTGGGCTCCAGCACCTCCTTCCCCAGGGCTCCCAGCCATCCCATTTCGGGGTTATTCCCACTCCTGAATCCCTTCCATCGCACCCTCCACCCCGATTGTCACATCGGGGGTGACAAGGGGGGGGCTGTGAGTTCCCAGTCTGAGATTTTCCTTCCCTGAGCCTCCGTTCCCCTCGGTGGCAGCGCCGGGAGCGGCCCCGGCTCCCCATTAATCAGCCCCCCCAAATCCCGTCACCGTCCCTGACTCATTCCATAAAGCTTTAGCCCCTAAGCAGCTTTGCTGGAAGTGCTGCCCGAGCCGCGGCTCCCCTTTCCCGACCATCCCACGCGGAAAATCCCACTTTTAATATGCGTGATGGGGCTCCCGGCCTGGATTAGGGTGTTAATTGCTGTCGTATCCCCAAAGGACCACGCAGCCCCAATTAACTCCTGCTGGAGCACCGGGGGTCTGGCAGAGGCTGGGAAATGGGGTGGGTGGGGGGCGAAGGAGGATTGTTTTTGGGATGAGGGGATGGCCCCGCTGAGATCAGCCCCAAAACGCTGCAGATCTGCCCCAAAATCCCCCCTGACTGCAGCCGGGGGTCCTTTTGCCCCCATCCTCGGGGCTACTCCCTCCCCTCGCTGCTCCCGGGGACCGGGATCCATCCCGGGAGGAAATCCCCTGGTTTGGGGCTCCCTTCTCGAGGGGAGCCCCGCGCCCCTGCCCTGCCAGGCATTTCCAGGGAAAGTTTCCTCTCTGGAAGTCCCGTTGGAATTTTTAAGGGGATTTTGCTTTCTTTCTGCAGAATATTGATTAAAAAAAAATTCAAAAAAACGGAAAGAAATTACACAAAGAGGGAATTGCCTGAGGAAGTCGCCTCCTTCACCACCTCCATCCCCAGCGAGACCCCGGCCCCGCCGCGCCCGGGGGTCTCCGCACCCTCGCGGTGTCCCCGCCCGGCCCCGGGACCGCGGCTCCGTCGCCGACGGGGACCGGCGGGAGCGCCTGTGGCCCCATCCCGCCCCTCTCCCCGTACCCTCGGCGGCTCAATCCCCCCCCCCGGGCCGGGGTCCCGCCGCTCCGCCGCCGGCGCAGAGCCCCCCGAGCCATCCCGGGGGAACCGGGAGCACCGAGCGGCCGCGGAGCCCCGTCGGGGGCACCCCCGGGGGTCCCGGTCCGCCCTTACCTGGGCACCGCAGTGAGTCCCCTCTGTCACTTGTGTCACTTGCCCGGGGACATGGCGGGGCCAGCCCCGGGGGCGCGGGCAGCTCCCGCCGAGCGGCACCGGGAGCGCAGCGGGCACCGGGAGCGCAGCGGGCACCGGCGGCTCCGCGCTCGGGCGGTTTTGAGAGCTCCGCGCTGCCCGCGGCTCCTGCCCGGCCGCGGCTCCCGGCTCCTCCCACGGGGGGAGTGACCGAGCCTGGCTCCTCCCGCGGCCCCACCGGGACCCCGACGGCAGCGCCGGAGCGTCCCGGGATGGGGAATTGGCGGGGAGGGGGTGGGGGGACCCTCGGGAATCCCTGGATGGACCCCCATGGATGGACCGGGCGGACACCCCCGGATGGGCCCAGCCCCAGGACAGCCCCCGGCACTCAGCCCCCTCCTCGGGGGGAGCCCCCGGGGGTCCCCATCCCCCCGGACACGATGTGACGGTGCCACCGGTGCCACAGGCCTGGGGGTGTCCCCACCCGCCGCCCCCCTGGCTGGGCACTGCCCTGGTGACACCGAGGGTGACTCCGGCTCCCAGCCGGGTGCTGGGGGTGGGCGAGGGGGCTGCGACCCCCTCCCGGCTGTAATGAGAGAGCGAAGGGCAGTAATTAACGCTCGGCAGAGCCAGAAGGGGCCCGGCCGAGCTGGGGACAGGCAGGGGAAGGGACCTCGGGGCTCGGCAGCCCTCGAGAAGGGAGAGTGGGGGGCAGAAAAAGACCCCTCCCCCCGAAATTCCGGGGGTCCTGGGCCGTTTAACTTGGCCTGAGGACTGGAGGAGCCCCTCGGACCTGGGGCTGCCCCAGCTTGGGGCAGGAGCTGCGCCCCTCCACAGCAGCCTAGCAGGAAGTGGGGGACAGCGGTGACACCCCAAAAATCACCTCCCGGACCCCCTCCATCCATCCGCTGCTCCCCAAATCCCAGCGCGGGGACCCGCCCCGCGGGACCCTTCCCCACGGCCTCGGAGCGCTCGGAATCGCGGCCCCGGCAGCCCGGGATTAGGGGGAATACTAATTAATTCATTAGGCGGCTCCGTGGCTCCCTTCCCGGCGCGCGGCCCGAACAGATTGCGGCCGATAAATCTGCCTGTTGCGGGCCCCCCCTGACAGATGGCTCCAACAGGTCCCGGCACCCGCACAAAGGGGCCGGTGGGCGCCCCGGGGAAGGGGGGACACGGCCCGGGCTCCCCCGGGGCCGCGGGACCCCCGGGGGGTGCAGGGCATTGTCTGCGCCCGCCACGTGCGGCCGCTGATCCCATTGTGCGGGGGCCCCGCATCTGTTGGGGTTACGGCGGCCGCGGCCCCCCCGGGAACGCTCGGCAAAGATGTTCCCTTCCCTCGTCCCCTTCCCTCATCCCCTGGGATCCCCCCATCCCATCCTCTTCCCACCCCACGTCCCTCCCCGCTCCCGGGCGCTGGTGACACTCCCGAGCCGCAGCGGCCTTCGCTGCCGGGGGGGTTCTGGGCAGTGCAGACCCCCAGGGATGGGCAGTGACCCCCAGGGAAGGTGTGGCAAGTCCTGAGCTGATGGTCACTCCCGAAATATCCCCCACAAAGTGACCCTTTGAGGAAGACCCCCCCGAAATCATCATCATCATCATCATCATCATCATCATCATCCTCTTCCTCCTCAGCCGCGGGGGACAAGGACAATTCCACCGGGATTTGGGAGGGCGCGGAATCCTCCCAGAGGCTCCAGGACTGGCCAAAAGGAGGGAAATTTGGGATGCTCCACCTGGACGGTGCCTCACGCAGCTCCACCCCGGGATGCTCCACCTGGAAAAGGGGATGAAGCCACCCCCCAGA
>JACBWW010001445.1:0-13294 GCA_020086605.1 Lanius collurio
GCAGCCAAAGCGGCATTTGGAAAAGCCGTCAGCCGTGGGCTGTAGGGAGACGTGCTGGAACCTGGAAAAACACCAGATGGTGCCATGGCTTTAGTTATTTTCTTTATGTCTCTGACGCTGGGAGTTCAGGCTTCCCTCTCCTCTGTGGGCTGTGCCCATCCTCCTTCTTCCCAAGGGTCCCAGGGGAATTCTGCCTGGCTAGAAAAAAAAAAGGGTCTTACTGAACAACGAGATAGAGCCATTAATTACTCACACTGATTAAAAAGGGGAATAAAGTCTAGTGATGCCACCAAGATGCCACCTGAGGGCTGGGGTGGATTATTCCCACTGGCAGGCCTCCAACCCCTTCCATACTTAAAATATAGAATCGTTGATACTTTTAATGTATTCAGGGAAAAGAAATCCCAGCTCTTGCATATTCCTGAGGGCTGCTGATTTTACTGAGTTGTTAAGTGCGTTCAGAGCTTTCCTGTCAGAAATCAGGGGAGTTGGTTACACACCTTTTTCCCCTAATCCCTCCATTTAAGGGAAATCAAGTTCCTATCACTTGATACAGTTCCATGTTCCTGGAGTGTCTTGGGACCCCAAGAAGTGAGGGGACTGCAGAATTCATTATTAGGGCTGAGTAATAAACCAAAGTTGTCCCCTTAAAATGTGCCAAAAGAAAATTTAACAGATGCCTGCAGCTTGTAAAGCCAGGGAAGTGCAGTTCGCTGTCAGGGGAAAGCAAAAGGAAATCCCTGAAAACCCCCAGCAGCAGGAGGCCCAAATGGTTTTAGTGAGCAGGAGATGGACCATGATGGTGAAACTCCTGCGTGTCTGTGAGCTGAGCAACTACAGGATCACACATTCATTTCCAGAGATAGTGCTGTGGGAGGACATGAGCCCCAGGGAAGGACTCTGTGTGCTGCCATGTCCTAAGGGCATGGATATTCCAGTGCCAGGTTGGGACTGGGCTGTTGGGAGCAGCCCTTGGATCCCCCTCTGTGTGAGATGCTAAGGTGGAATTTTACACAGTGTATGAGGTGGCTGGAAGGGGCTGGAAGTGCTACGGAGTCGGTTTGTGGGCTCACCCTTGGGACACCTCTGGACACCAGATTGAGACCTGTGTCCATGAGGCTCAAGGCAGCACCCCTCCCATCAGGACAGGGGAATCCCATCCATTGGGAAGCAGGCCCGGAGGAAGCTGTGGGAGCTGCAGCACAGGCATTGCTCATGGGATCACATCCCTGGGATCAGGCCTGGAGGAGCCCAGAGGCCTCCAAAGGTAAAAACCTCAGCCCACCTTTTCCACTATAAAATCCATAATGCACCATCAGAGAAGTCTGAACTGAAAGGCACAGGAGACCAGTTCAGTTCCGTTTTGCACTGGGAGGAAAGGGCTGGGAGAGGCAGCAGTACTGGGGGAAGAAGGAAGGTTTGTTCGGAAGTGCAGCAGCTCCAGCACTTGGCCATTTTATATTTTATCTCACCCATGTGCCTTAAATAGGAACCAGCTCTCAAGGCTGTTGTTCCCTCTCAGGTGTGAGGTGGCTTTGCAGGTGGGGGAGGCAGCTGGGATGAGGAGGTCTGGGATGAAGGCACAGGAGGGACAGCCCTGCCCAGCCCCCGCATGCCCCCCTCTCAGTGCAGGGGTGGTTGAAGTCCCCCTCCTGCCCAGAGCAGCTCTGACAGCAGGCTGCCATGGTTTGTCTTTGCAGGACATCCCAACAGCAATTAAGTACAGAAGTACCAGTCCCACACCTTTCCAGGAGTCATTTTTGTACCTTTAACCCTGTGATGTTCACACTGCTCCTTTTCCCACCTCATTGCCTCCCCTGCAGGGACAGAACTGCTGTATCCAGCTCTGGGTTACAGACAGGATCCTGGAACACTCACTGGATTAAATGGAATAAATGTCATTTGAGATTCACCTGAGCCAACAAGGGCCTCAGAGAGCAGGGCATGGGGCTGGTGCAGCCACCTCTGGGCCCCAATCTGGCCCCACCCTCCCTCAGCAGGGAACTCTGTTCCCTGTCTGGTTGCAGCCTGGGGCCAGGTCTTCTCCTGCTTCCCAGACTGGTCCCCCCAGTGGTGCAGGGTTGGCTGCTGGGCCCAAGGAAGAGCTCTAGGAGGAGTTGGGATTTGCAGCACATGGAGCTGTGTCTGGTCAGCCCCCCCAGCCTGCTCTCAGTGCCCTGCTGGGACCCCGCTCCCGATGGGAACTCAGTTCTAAGAGCTGCATCGACCTCTGCAGGGAGATTTTCCCCAAAGCCCTGCAGGGTGAAGAAATCCCTGGCTTTGCTGGAGTTCCCCTGAAATCACTGGTGGAGGTTTGGTGCCTGAATCCCCCACAGGCACCATGAGAGGCTCCCACAGGCTGCCATCAGTCAAAGGTTGGATTCCATGAGCTTGGAGGTCTTTTCCAACCTGAATGATTCTGTGGAGAACCCCCCCATTTACTCCCATTCCAGGGCTGGAGCAAACCCAGTCACTCTGGGATGGGTTTGGCCGAGCAGGGCTGCAGCATCTTCGGCTGTGCAGGGTCAGCGTTGTGGGGAGGATCCATCCCAGCTCCTGCTCTTCTCACGTGGACCACTCCAGGTGGTCACGAGGAAAACAGAATGATTTATGGCTACAGAGGCAGGACACAGGGCTGGGAAGTGTCTGAAGGCCCTCAAACTGCTCAAACCTTCCCCAAGCCCTTTGCTCTGGGCTTTTGCTTCCCTGCAGAGCTCCCACCCGCTCTCCTCACAGGCTCCTTTTCCTTGGTTTTGTGTTTTTAAACACTATTACATCGCAGATCCAACCAGCTCAAATACTTTTTAATACATTGAAAATGTAAAATAAAACATATACGAAGTACATACAGTATATATATACACATATTTCAAATACTTAAAATTCTTATGTAAAATATGATTTTTTTTCTATATTATTTGTGTAAAAATACATTTTCAAATGGTGTCACCTCGATTTTGCTGTACAGACCCTCAAGCCCAATCGAAGTCCCTTTTAAAAAGGCAAAAGACAAAGGTTTAGAATTTTTGGAACTGTGTTTACAGGCCTGTTGTCCACACAGGAAAAGCCTCTGGGAAACAGTATTGGATTGCTTCTTTGTGAGAATTCCCGTTTTTATTGCATTAACGGCAGGAACTGAATCTTCTCAGTTGTGCTGCAGTAACCCCCGCTGGCCTGGCCGAGGAACTGCCCTCCGGTACCCTGTCACCACCTCAGAACCCCTCCTTTGCCCGCTCTTTACAGATACTAAAATATATATTACTTAAAATATATTACTGTAAGCTCTTAGACTCGCTCTGCACCAATAGCAAACGTAAGCATTAAAAACAAGCCGGGGGCCGAGGAGCGCTCGGGGCCGCTCCCTCCCGGCACCCGCCCGGCCGCCGGCCCCGTGGCACCCGGAGCGCTCCGGCCACCCGCGATCATCTGTGCTACTCCAAGTGGTCACTCGGGGCCCTCCCACATTCCCGCTGTGGGGTCCTGCAGCGGGAAACCCCAGCCCGGTGCTGTTCTCCCCACCTTCCCGTGGGTCACACCGGCCTGAGCCTCCCCGGAGAAGCCCCAAACCCGCTCCACCCTCCCGCCCCGGGGTGGTCTTTGCTGCCTCCCTCCTGAGGATCCCTCCTGAGCGTCCCTCCCCGGTAACGACCTGACCGGGAACTGCTGCTCCAGCAGCTGTTTTGTGCAACCAAAAAAACCCAACTCCCCAGCCAGTGCAACTGCTTGGAACCTCCTCTTTCCTGTAAATTCCAGGAGGGACGGTAAAATTCCTTCCCTTGCTGCCCACCTGGCTCAAAACCTGAGCTCCCAGAGCCGCGGCGGCGCCTCCGGTGCCACAGCCTGTCCATGGGGTTTGGGGCTGGGAAGAGAAGCGTTGGTCAGGCTCCAATTCCAGTTCTGCGTCCTGAAAAGGGAAACTGAAACCTCCTCCCTCACTCAGGTTCCTTTCCCTGCCACAAACACTCTGACATCAGGCTTTAATGGGTTTTTGATGCCACCACTCCCTGCAGTGCTGTTAAATTCACTCCTCCTGGGGAACCAAAGTCAAATGGTTTAAACTCCATCACGACATCCCTTTATTATAAATCCCGTGTGGAGCTGGATTTACTGTCTGTGGGAAGGGCGGATGATGGGAAGGAGCCTCAGCAGTGGGACAGGCTGATCCCACCCCAGGAACCGAACAGGCTGCAGCATTCCCCCTTCTGAAACCATCATCCCACACCCAGCTGCAGCACACGCCAAACTTCCAGGGCTCTATCCCTATTCTGGGAGTACCTCAGGGATTATTACACCGAGCCCGTTATCCTGAACAAGTTCCTCACACTCAGTGCCCTCTGCTCACCCACAGAGATGCTCCGCAGGCTGTACCAGGAGGGTGCTCAAACCTCAGACGGGCACCGAGAGAATTGATTTCCTTAAAAAGAAATGGAAGAAAAGTAGCCCAAGCAAAGTGTTGATGCATGAAATGGAACTAAGGCACTGACAGGTGTGAACTCCCGAGTCACCAACACGATCCTACCCTGGCCAACGCCAGCTTGGGGCCACCTCCTCACCGACTGTCCCACCCGGGTCACCAGCCACCCCTCCTGGCATGGCCAGGCCAGATGGGCACATTCCCATGGGATGGCTCAGGGAACAGTGGCTCCCTGCGCTGCCAGGGAACGGGCACAGCAACCCCAAGCCATGCTCAGCAGAGGACAGCAGGAAATCCAACGGGAGGAACCAGCTGGAACGCCTGTGAGTGCTCAGGCCCTCATCCTCTGTTTCCCCCTCTCCAGCAGTCCGGAAAAACACCCTGAGAGGAGCCAAGGCAAGACCAGAACTGACCCAAGTGTGCAGCGAAACCCCTCCTTCTCCTCTGAGAAGGACTCAGTTGTACAACCAGCACCAAACTGCACATGGGACTCTCCCGGGCTGTCTCAGCCAGGAATAGAAGTGTCTGTCCAGGATTACAGGAAGGAACTTCCTTCCTTGTCTGGGTGAGGCCTGAGGGAGGAATGGACAGATCCTGCTCTCAGCTCCAAACCAGCCCACACTGAGTCCCCAGGTTTACAAAAATGCAGGAATTCCTCTTCCCGAACAAGAGCTGGAAGAGGGAGGTGGCAGGAACACGCACAGGCCGGGGGTTCTTGGGCTACCACCACCACCACCGTGGGTGTGAGATGCTCATGGGGACAATTTCTAATCCCTAAATCCTCCTCACCACAGGATGCTCAATCAGTGATGTAGAATCACGACAGTGGGAGTCACTGCTCTGCAATAAATTTAAAATGATGGAACCCAGAGCAGGTGATGCTGCAGCTCCTGCTGCTCTGGAGGTGGCTGCACTCCCTGGGCAGGGAAGGAAACGCCCCTGCTACCACAGGATCAAGCGTGCAACTCCCTTTTCCTTATCATCACCAACTAAATCACAGTCATGGAATATCCTGTGCTGCAAGGGATCTCCAGGGACCATCCAGCCCAACTCCCAACCCTGCACAGACACCCCAGCAATCCCACCCTGTGCCTGAGAGCATAGTCCAAAGGCTCCTGGAGCTCTGGCAGCCTTGGGCACCACTTGTTCATTGGAAAATCACCCAGGGAATTACTTCTGCTCCTCACCACCAGTGCCGGGTTCCCAGGGAGAAGGGGAGGGGAGCAGTAGTACAAAGGAGAGGGGAAGGGAAGGCTGAGGACCCCATGCACACTCAGCTGCCCCACTGCTGTGGGAATATTGCTTCAGCTTAAAAAGGCCTTTGGATTAAAAGTGAATTCAGTGCTTCTCCACCACAAACATACATAGCTCTGTTCCCTGACCAGGCTGCAGCAAGGCCCCTGCCCGCCCCGGCAGAGGAACAGCCCTCGAGTGACTCGTGCTCCATCAGCATCCTCAGCTCCCAGGACACGGGGCCACTGTGCTTTGATTTCCATCAGTCCAAGTGAAGGAATCCAGGAACTGACAGGGAGCACAGGTGTCACCAGCCATGTCCCTGGTCAGGTCTGAGGGGCTGCCCCAGCACCCCTCTCTCAGCTGAGCCCCAGCTGAGCTGAGCTCAGCCCAATTTGGTATTCCAAACACAAAGAGCCGCCCAGCGAGGCCCAGGCTGACACTCATTTGCCTTTCCCTATACCCAGGAAATATAAAATCTTGGATAGAGACTGGAGATGTCTGACCATGGGGGTGTTTGGACAAGCACAAAGTGCTTCCTAGAGCGTGGCAGGACCAAGGGTGATGCTCTGTGCCCTTCACCAGCCCCCGTGTCCCAAGAGCAGCTGGCTCTGGGCCATGGGATGGCAGCTCCCAGGGAATGCCCAGGAGTGCAGATTCCTGCCCAGTTCTGCCAGGCCAAGCACAGCTGTGTGACCCCTGCTCCGGTGGGACACCCACAGTGCCAGACTGAGCTGTTCTGGTGACCCCCGACCCCATGGTCAGTACAGCTCCTTCTTGCAGTTCCACCAGCAGCACAGCCAGACCCCTCCTCCCTTCAGCTCAGTTACTGGGAGGGGGGGTTTGCAAACCAGGACCACCAGCCCATATTGCACAGCCCAGGAGCCTTCTGGGAACAGCCAGGTCATGGAGAAAGGCAATGGATGGAAAGGCTGGCACCCCATCGGTGGTGCCTCCCCGTTCCCGGGGATTTGAACTGGGAGCAGCCAAGGGAGCCCACTCAGGGCTCCTGCCTCGGTGCTCCATCACCACACACGGCCGGACTTTGATTATCCCGTTCCCTTTGGCAAGAGAAGACCAACAGCGGGCTATGGGCTGGATCTCCCAGAGAGAGCAGAGCTCAGCAAACGTGCTCACAGCAGGCTGGGGTTACTGGAACTGCAGTACAAGTCAAACACTAGCTCCTAAAAGATTGAAAAAATATCTTTAAACAAAATAATGTGGCATATTTACATAATTCCTTAAGTGCAAACTCTTGTCACAATTCACGTAGTCGAGCGCGATTTCGACTCCCTGTACAAGAAGGTGCTCTTTCGTTAATGAAAGAAGGACTCTACTCTGTATTCCTGATTCAGTAATGTGTCTCTTGTGCAAGGCAGTAGAATTCCTGTTTCTTCCCAAGGTACTTCAGGAAGCAGCCCCCGGAGGAAGCCGTCCTGTTCCCCACGTGCCGCCCCGGTTACCGCACGACGAGGCAGGAGACACAGAGCTTGGAGGGGCCGATGCAGTCGTCATGGCAGAAGGCACCGCAGCCCTTGCACATGATCATGGCTTTCAACCTGCAGTAACATTTGGAAGGGGGATCCTCCATGCCGCCGTCCTCGGCGAACGCCTGCACCGGGAGGCTCTGCCCGTGGCCGCCAGAGTTCACAGCCTGGCCGGTGGGAATGGTGGTGACGGTCACGGAGAAGGACATGACGTTGCCCATGGAGCTGGCCAGCTGGTTGCACTCGGACAGCCCGGTCACGAGCGAGCCCTGGCCCACGTCGGGCGAGGTGGAGACGTTTATTGTGCCGCTGTAGCTGGGCCCCAGGAGCTGCGCCCCGGCACTCCCAGGCAGCTTCGGGGGGTGCGGGGCAGGGAGCAGCGGAGGCTGCGGCTGCGCCGAGTCTGGGGATGGGGCGGGGGGCCCAAAGAGCTCCGTGCTGCCGTGCCCCTTGCCCCTCATGGCGTGGGCCATCTGCTCCTGTGCCGCCTGCAGCAGGTCCCGGGCCAGCGCAGTGCCGTCCAGTGCCGGCACGTTCTCCTTGGGGCCGGCTGCTGGCGGTGCTGGGGCTGCCTCGGCCTTGCCAGCCTTGGTCCCCAGGGAGCTGGGGTCTGCAGGGCCGGTGCCGTGTGAGCCCTGCTCCTTCTCCCCCTGCCCAGGCCCCTGCACTGCCCGTGGCTCCTCTTTGATGCCAATGTGCTCCCGTTCATCCCCGGAGCTGTCGTCATCCACGTCCTCCTCGCTGCTGCTGCCCTGGCCACCCATCTCCTCGCACTCCCCAAACTCTGCCCTGGCACCGTCGGCGGGGCTGCTCAGCCCCAGGCGGGGCTCAGGGTTCAGGGAGAAGCCTCTCCTCAAACTCTCTGAGCCACGGCCGTAGGTGGAGATGTTGAGCAGGTAGTGCCCAGACATGGCGGGCTTGGACGTCCTCCTGCCCATGAAGCCCAGCATGAATCTCTGACTGGTGGAGCTGTTTTCCACCGGGAAACCTGAGTGCGGGAGGTTCAGCTGTGAGGGCTGAAGGACGGGCAGCAGGTTCTGCCTCTGCACCCTCTTGATGAGAGTCTGCAGGATCTGCTCCTGGGTCGATTTGCTCAGCGCCTCATGGCACTGGTGCTGCTCAGGACTGGGGGCCTTTCCCGAGGGGAGTGGGAAGGTCCTTGGAATGTGAGGCAGAGGCCTGTTCTGGCAGAAGATCTTCCCGAGCTGCTGCGAGGGCAAACTCGATGGTCTGTCCCCCGCCTCGGCACCGTTCCCCGCTGCACCGGGAGCTGCTGCCCCCTTCTCTTCCTGAGGAGCCACAGGGACAGTTTTCATGTCTGCTTTGGTGAGCGGCTTGGGCAGGATCTGCTCCAGAGGGACGCTCTTGCCTTGGAGCAGCTGGGTGACCAAAGGGTTGTTGGCAGGAATGCTGGAGCTCACTCTGGGCACAGCCCCACCGGGAGCAGATTTAAGGCTGGGTGCTACTGAGGAGGTGCTGGAGGGTGGGACGGGCGTGCCCACAGCTCCAGCCTGGGCTCCAGGGCCTGTGGGTGGCAGGGAGGACACCAGAGGGGAAGGAGCTTTGCTTCTGGCAAGGTCAGAGCCGATCCCTCCTGAGGCCGTGGGTGCTCCCAGGGTTCCGCTGGCACCGCTGGGTCCATTCCCGGCCGCTTGAGCCCCCTGGGCTGGGGCAGGAGGGGCTGTCCCTGCCCGGTCCCCCGTGCCGGCGTGTGGGGACCCCGGTGTGGCCCCCGTGCCGTTCCCTAGTGCCGGGGCTGCCGCAGGGCCGGGGGCTCGGGGCGCTGTGGGGGCCCCTGGCTGTAGTTGTGCTCCAGGAGGATGGCGAGGAGCTCCCGGCTCTGCCTGGCTCTCCACCTGGGAACGGGGCCCTGGGCCGTGGGGAAGAAATCTTCTCGAACCTCCCCCGCTTCCAGTTCCTGCCAGTTCCAGTGCGTTTGCTCCAGTTGCAGTTTGGGTGGCTCCGTTGGGGTCTCTCCCGTCTTCCCCCCTGCCCGGGGGTCTCCCCCCGCCCGGGCCAGGCCCCGGCACGGCTCCCCCGGCCAAGGCGGCGGCGGCGGCAGCCGCTGCCCTCTGAGCCTTGGCCTGCTGGGCTCTTGCCTTGATGTCGGCCAAGGTCCTGGCCCCTGTCCTGCCTGGACTGCTGAGGGAGAAGGGGAAACGTGCCCTGGGAGAGACCTGGCCCGCAGGAAATGGCATCGGGGAGATTCTGGACACGGGAATCTGGAACAGAGCAGGAGAAAAGCACAGGTGAGACATGGGGAACGCTCGACACACAGGTTTAAGTATTTGCAGTTTCATGTAAGAGAACTGGTTGTGGCTGTGGAGAAATCCCTTTGGAGAAACTCCTCCTATCCCGGCCTTGAGACAAGAGAGGTGCCCGACTGTCACAGGCAGTTTTAGGGTGGTACAACCCCCGTGGCTCTGAGTGGAGCTCCCTCGCAGGGAGAACCATCGGACAGCATCACCCCAGAGCCCCCAGGCTCCCTCCCTGAAGGGCTCATGCAGGCCCCAGCCCTGTCAGCCCCCATTCCTCTGTTTCCCGTTACTCAGATGTGATTTCTGTCCTTTGAAAGGTATCACCATCCTGCTTGACTCAGCCTTGCCCTTCCCCCTGGCTCACCCATCATTTGTCTCCTCAGTGCCTTTGTACAAAGCCATAATAACCCTTTGAGCTGGAGAAAAAATGCCAATCATTTACTCTTTCCTTCTAAAACCTTTCCCCCAATGTTCCAGCTGACATTCCCTGTGTCTGCTCTTCCCAACACATGTGCTCAGCCCTGCAATGAACCTGGTGCTCCCCTGTTCCCACTGCAGAGATCTCAGGGAATTTATCTGAGGTTACATTCCTGTATCCATAAAAACCTTGCTGGATCCACTGAGCTCTGATCAACCACTTCACCCCTTCATTTTTGGGGAATGACACATCTTGGGGACATATCTGTCCCCATTTTCCCCTGCTTTGCAAGGGAAACTATTCCCCATCACCCTCAGCTCACTCTGTTGGTAAATTAAATCCCACCTTTCTTGCTCTGGCAGGCCAACCCTCCTTCCTGCATGGCTCTTTTATGGCCAGTTTCCCCAGTTCTGTGTCACTGACAATTTCATTGATGCTCTCCTGCCTTTGTGCTGTTCTTACTAACACGGTGACAGTGATGAGCTGCTTTTAAAGTTTTGAGTTTGCAGCCTTTTGGTACAAAAGGATATTAACAGGGGAGCAGAATTCCAAGGACCTACAGGAATACAGAATTCAGCTTCAGCCTAAGGCCCCAGAGCAGCCGGTTCAGCAGCAGCTGCCCAGTCCTACAGCCTGGCTCTCAAACCCAGGGCCTGCCCTGGAGTGTTCCTGTCCTGCTGCCTCCCAAGCAGGGGCCGATTCCCTTTCTCCTTCCCGGGTGGGTTCCTGAAAAGGCTCAGCAGCCAAAGGGCCTCTGGTCCTGAGGTGTTCCCCAAAATGCTCCGTCCCTGCTCCTGCCCTGGCACTGCTGCATTACAAACCAGGCTGCAGTGCTGCCAGAGGGTCTGGCTTTACCCACAGTGTCTTGGGCTGGCTGCAGGGGAGCTGTGGATGGCACTCACTCCTCTGGCCCTGGGTCTCTCCCCCTGCCAGCTCCCTGCTCTCCTGGCTGCACCTTATGGCCTTGCAGAGTCTCTGCAGCTCCCTGTCTGCAGCCTGGGGCAGTGGGAGGTGTCCCTGCCCATGACACGGGTGGGTGAGATGGGCTCTAAGGTCCCTTCCAACCCGGAGCTCTTTGGGGTTCGGTGACCCAGTGGGAGCCCCCGGCTGAGCCCCGTGTGAGGCCGGGCCGGGCTCTGTCCCTGCTCTGCTCACCTTGAGCGGGGGCACGCGTGGCACGGCCGGCCCCGTGCCAGGAAAGGGCTGGTTCCGAAAGGCCTGGTGGTGCTGGCAGGGCTCTGCCACACGCGGCTTCTTCTCGGGGGTGGCCGGAGCCTCCTCCCTGCTCTCCGACTTCCTCTTGTGGGCCTCCCCACCGACCTCCACGGCCTGGCTCCCGAGGGGCTTCTTGTCCTGCATGTCCGGAGCCGCCGTGGGGCTTTGCACCTTCGCCGCTCCTCCGGCTGCCTCGGGACTCTTTGGTTTGCTGGGGGCACCCGGAGTCTCCTTCCCTGGCCCCTCCTTCCCCAGCCCGGGCTTCCTCTGCTCCTCTGGCTTCTGGCTGGCGGCACTTTGGGCTTTCTGGGGCAGGGCCTCTCCATGGACTCTGACGGGGCCACAGCGGTCGCTGCCTCTCGGCACCTGCCACTCCGGGGAGGCCTCGGTGGGCTTGGCCGCCTTGGGCTGCGCGTCCCCTGTGCCCTCCTGTCCCGCTCTTCTGCCGGCCGCTGCCCCCTGCGCTGGGGGTGCTCTGGGCTCCGACGGGCACGTGCCCTGCTCCCGCCGTGGGGCCGGGGGGCTGCGGGGCCGGGCGGGCTCTGCCTCGGGCTGTGCCGCCTCGGGCTGTGCCGTCAGGCGCTCCGACTCCTCCGGGCTCAGCCCCGAACTGCCAAGGGAAACAGAGGCTTTGCTTGGTAAAACATCCCTGCAAAACCACCCTGTCCTCAGGGAAATGGCGGCAGGGTTCTCTGAAAAAAATCCCTAAATAAATGTCTCACACCCCCAATTCTGTGCCACAACCATTGACAACCTTCCCTACTGGTAATCCTTCCACAGGAAACAGAAATCAGCAGCGAAGATTAAACCCAGCTAAATGCAATACATGGAACATTGGGCAGCTCCAGGCCTGTTCCAGACACCAGTTTTCCAGGCTGCAAATCCAGTGAGTTTGGCCAACACTGAATATTCCCTGTATAAGCCCCCACAGCTTCCTCTGCAGCACGGGAACAACCCCGGCTCACGTGGTGACATTGGCAGGAAGGGACTCTGAGGGGTGCCCCCACCTCCTCCAGGGAAACATGGAATCTAATTCCCAGAGTGATGTCTAGGAGAACTTCATCCTTTTGGATTCACTTCATCCACCCTGACAATGATTTGTCAGATTGGGGATTTTTCCCCAAATATGACCCCAAGAAGGTCTGGCGAATCCATGGATCGGTTCCCACCAGACAAATTCTTAGGAGATGGAGGGAGCTGAGGTCCTGCTCTTGCACACGTCCCCTCCACGTTGTCCTGCTGTCCCCTGTCCCCCTAATGCTCCAAGACTGGGGCTGTTGTCACCTTCCCACGAGCAGAGACCTGGGTCAGGAGGCTGATAAAGCTCTTTGTGAGCTGCACTCCCAGCCTGGTGTATCCCTGCAGTTGTTCCTACAGCCTATATGGACAACCCCAGCCCCCAGCTCACCCACGGCATCCCAACCACACCATGGAATGCCAGGAATAACCCCAATGCTCTGGATAGATGGGAGGCAAAGCTGGCAGGGTGAGGACAAACAAAAACCTGGCACAATGCAGGGTTAGAAGTTCCTCATCAGTTATTTACATGCATAAGCTCCTTTCCAGGTCTCTCAGTAACTCACTCAGAAACCCCAAATCCTCCCTGTGCCCTCAAAGGATGGAAAATCCTGAAGCAAGAGGAGGCACAGAATAAAAGCTTTGCAGATTTGGGGGTTTAACCAGCTGGTGTGGGATGGGAGATGTTGGAATGCAGGTCCTGACCCTGAGGTGGAACAGGCTCGGCCACCACAGCTCCGAGGGCCTCTGGAGCCCCAGCTCCAGCAGAGCCGTGGGGGTGGCTCCAAGCAAGGAGGGGAAGAGGTGTGAGGTCCCAGGACACCCTGCACTGGTTGAAGTGTGAGGTACCCTGGCAGCAAACACCTCACACCTGACCTGGATCCTGCCGCCATTTCCAGGTTTCTTGAACCAGCTGGAGCCAGAGACCTTCCCCAGGTTCCAGGACTGATGAGACCCAACCTCCATGGATGGACCAACCCCAGCAGGAGCCCCTGGAGCCCCCAGAGCTCTCACCTCTGCCCGTAGTAGCTCTCAAAGAAGTGCTCCTTCCACAGCTCCACTTTCTTTTCCTTCTCGATTTCTTGACGGATCCGGAGCTGCATTTCCGGGGTAAACTCTCCTGTGGAATGGAAGAGGGAATTCTGAGACAGGAAAGGGGTGGGAAGCAGGGCACAGGCCCAGGTGGATGTGTCCCAGGAGCCCAGGATGCTGCACCTGCCCTCAGCCCCAGCCTGAGCCCCAGGGGCTGCTC
>JACBWW010001446.1:0-13294 GCA_020086605.1 Lanius collurio
CTCAGGTCTTGAGATATGAAAGATAATTTACTACCTACAACTACCAATAAAGAACAGTATTTGCATAGGGAAAACTCTGTATTTCATCCATCAGTGCCTCACCTTATTTTGTATCTCAGGCTTGCTTTGTGCCACAAAGCCAGAGGCTAAATGCATTTAATATGCATATTATTGCCATGTTGACATGCAACTCAGTAACCCTGAAATGTCTCATTTGCTTCTTTGTGGCAAACATAACCATAGTTAGAAATGAAGGAGAAAATATCAAAGGACACAAGTCTGATCAGAAAACACTATATAGGGAAATATTTAAACAAAATATCAGGTTTATGAAAACTGGGATGGATGATTAGCAGCTTGATTTTTATTTCAGAGGATGATAATATTGCCAGAGTGGGGGAGAAACAATTAAGATCTCTGAGGAGAGGATGAGGTGGCTGGCAAATAAATAAAAGAAACAAAATCCATCAGGTCCATTCAAGATGGCATTAGAGGCTACTTTAAAAAAGAGTGTTCCAGGGCTCAGACATACCCCAGGTCAGCTCACCCTGCTGCAGCACCATTAAGATGTGCATCTCCAGAGGACAGTGCAATGGCACCAGTGCAAAACCCAACACTAATTGCAGAGCTCCTCATGAATACATTCTTTTTTTGCCATCATGTTTCTGGGGGTTTCGCTTTTGCTAGTAAATACTTGTACCTCAGCATGCTGCTCCTTTTTTTATTTTGAATATATTTATCTAATCCTTGCTCTGAAAAAACCCACAATGTATCAAATCACTACATGGTTTTAATTCTGTCTCTGGAAGAACAGTGACTTTCTGCACAAAGAAAGTAAATTCAGCAGGAATTTACAAGTCAGTAAATATAGCTGATATTCAAGGGCATCAGCAAGGGGATCCTCTAGAAATTCTAGATGCCATATTCCCTTGCACACAGCCCAACACAGTGCCAAGTGTCAGGAAACAAACACAGTGCACCCTTTTCCAGGGATAAATCAGAGCAACAGAGAAAGGCACTCTTTGTAATCCATGCAAAGTCAAAAGTTGTTTAAGCACCAAACTCTTGCTCTGACTCTCCCACTTCTCCAGCTGTGGAATGAGGCAGAAGGAATTTACCCCACCTCACAGGGCTCTTGTGAGGGCACGAAAACTCAGTGCATGGATGCCATACTGTTAGGGCTACCTAGGAGGGAGGGGAAAACTTCAGACATTATAGGCCTCGTGGCCAAATGGCTGGAAAACACTGGAGATGGGGCCACGAGAAGCACAAGCTTTACACCAGCCCTGGCTGGGGAGGCTCCAGCCAGCACCAGGAGCTGAGGACCAGGCCCAGTTGCTGTCCAGCCAGGGAGCAAACACAGCAATGTAAAAGAAAAATGAATACAGCTGTTTGCCATGATGGACCTACAGGGCCCAGGGCTTGATTCCACTGCCTGGTTTTCTTGTGGTTTCAGACCCATTTTTAATTGCTTTTTCTCATTAGGGAAAACAAGTATGTGAGCCACAGCTCTTTCTTCTGTAAACTATGAAGTGCTAAGAGAATATAAGTATTAACATTGCCATTTATTTCATCCTTGGGTGCTTTGTCTCTCCTGATTGCTTTATGCTGACTAATGTCAGAGCTCTGCTCCCAGTTATACACCTCTTGGGCAAAGAGACAATGCAAAGTGACATTTAACACAGTGTGCCACAGGCCATCCTCCCTCTTCTGAACATTAAAATCACATACACAGCAAACAGCACTGGTAACAATAGATGTATCTTTTATTCACAGATAAAAACTGAAACAAGCTGTTATAATACATATTTATACAAAGGATTTGAAAAAACCATAAAAAGGAAGATGATTAGAAAATATGATTCATTATGAAATGTGGTATTACATACACTATTAAACCTTTTCAAAATTATTTGTTTGGCAACAATTTATCAATAGTTTCCACACTTAAGTGGCCTCCTTCAAAAAAGCACAAATCTCATGCAGCATGTATAAACTTGATCCTGAGGGTTTGCCTTCCTTAGAAAAACTGTAAAAAGATATACTATTTGTCTTAAAAGTTCAAAATGCAAATGCTATATTTATAGTCAAAACTATATAAAAATATGGACCTAACTTAACATTTACAAAAACTTTTTGCTCCTTTTTTTTTTTTTGCTTGTTTTATGGTTTTGGTAATAAACATAATTCTCAATTCCTGCAGTCAGAGAGGAAAAAAGAAAACCAAAACAAACTACAGCGCCCCTTGTAGACTTCCTCACATTAAGTTTACGACTTCAAAAAAGACCAGGTCTGTGAAAAGAGAGGTTAGTAACCAAGAAAGTAGGTAAGCAGTTAATATAGATCTATATATGTATATATAAAATGGAAAACAAACATTTATTTTGATCTGAAAAAGTAATAATACAAAACCTGAAGGTAAAACAATCATCTCAAAATGCCATAATACTCCTTTTCAATAGATAAATGTTCATAAAAATATCTTGAACCCTAACCAAGAAAACAATTATAATACAATTTTAATTCTGCTACATAAAACAGCTTTTCTATGAAACAAGAAGGCAAGTTCAGGTATGAAAACATAATTTACTTATTGCTTTTGCTACAATGTTGTTTGTTTTTTACATTTAGTCATAAATACACTATACAGTATAAAATATTTCATAGGAATACATTTTGTAGTCTGCTTAGGTTTGCTGGCTTTAATTCTAGCACCAAATACAAAAATGAAAATCAAATTAACTTTAAAGGCACTTCCATTTCATGTTTGTTTGTTTGTTAATTAACATCATGGTTTGTACGAAATTTCTTCACTTCCCTCTGGTAGAAGCAATATTTGATCCCACTTATCTTTGTACAGCTCAGGTCACGTTGAGGCACCAAATGATTTGTGAACATTCCCATTCCTCAGCTGTTCCTTTCTCTTACAACATTCATTGTTGCTTTTTAGTCTTCACCCTTCCTCCTTCACTTCCCAGCTACTTCATCCCTTCTTCATGTCGGACGACCCAGCTTCACTTCCTTCAGTCCCTTGGAAAACCCCTCTTCAAACCTCCACTTCCCTCACTCCATCTTGCACATCGGTTATACCGATATCGAAACACGTCACTATCATGATATGTGACTTGCACAGATTAACACACTGCTCCAGTTCTTCTGTCACTTGTTCCAGCGCCTCCAGGTACTCCTGCGACTCCTTGTCAAGATCAGGATCCACTTCAACTGTCAGACAAAAAAGTACTGAGTAAGAGAAACAGCTCATCATAAAACATGGTTCTATCACAAAGGAGTCACTATGGTAGAGTAAAATTTAATTTCTTTTCAACAAAGACTTTTTTTTTCCTTTGTTCAGGAGATGCAAAACTCTGCCTTGAGGCTCCAGTAACGCACAGCGCTCAGCCTGTGAACAACTCTCATGCCTCAGTTTCCCAGCTATAACATGGATATGGACAATTTTTTCCTTCTTTGGAAAGAAGAATAGTAAAAGATCATATATTTAATATTAACAAGCACCACAATGTGTCTCTGCACCATTTTAATGTTCTCCTCTGGTTGGTTTGGATGGGTTTTTTGTTCAAATCATGTATTATAGAAACACAGATCAAGTCATAGAGTATTTTAGGACTCAATTCGGCAAAGTATCTTAGCAAGTGATTAAGTTTTTCAGTGGGACTGCTGACATGCTGAAAATCTGTTAGAGGCTGATCATAATGCTGATTTTGCAAAATACTTACAGTCTTCTTTCCACTTATTTGGATCCATCATCAACCTGCACTTTGTCTCTTCCAACTCTTCCTTCAAAAATTCATGTTTTGCCTTTATTTCTCTGATTCGCTGCTGGCGCCTCTCGAGTATCTTCAGCTTGGTATGGAAATACATCAGACCCTTTTAAGACAAAGAAAGGCCATTCCTTGAATTTTCCTGCTGTGAGTTGGCCTGTAACAGTCTGACACATATTCCTCCCAGCTCACTACTCGTAAGAGTGAGCAGGTGGGTTGCTTTATTTGGTTGTGGGGTTGGTGGGGTTTTTATGGGGTTTTGGGGGGTCTTTTTATTTGAAGTTTACAGTAATGAATTCTCATCTAGAGGAACCTCAAACTATATCACTTGAGCATTTGCTGCACTTCTCTGAATTAGCAAACATCTCTTAATGCATTCTGAAATTACTACTGTTTGTAGATAGTTGGGGGTTTTTTCAGTAGTGAAAATGATAAACACAGCCCAATGATATTATCAGAGTTACAGTTAATACTAAAACATATTAATTCTTATTTTCTTAAAAGCATTCCTACCTTCTCAACATCCTGGAAAGGCTATTACAAAAGAAATGGGAAAAAGGCATCAGTAGAACATAAAATTCTGGTCTCTAAAATAGAATTAGCCGAAGTGTTTTCCAATTACAAGTAAGTTAAACTCAGTATATCCCTGATTTAATAGAATCCTGTCATTTACATGAAGAGTTAATGACCCTATCAGTGAGGGAGGCTGTAAGGTTTCACCAGCCAGGCTAGGATTACAAAGTCTTCTCATAATGTATTCGTTGGTAACTTCCATTTACACCATCAGTCATGTTAGACACAATTAATTTTAGACAGTAATCATTTTCATTTTCTGTGTTAAGGGTACCCCAACATATGAATTGCAAAATTAATAATTATAGTACTTTAATTGCAATCAATTTCCTGAACACCATTCTGGCATTCAAGCAAGGACTTTGTCTGTATACTGTAATTTAAGTTGTCTACATTGTAAAATATGTGCTGACCTCAGTTTCCTCTTGTCTGTGTCGCTGTAATCGTTCCACATCATCAATCTCATAAACTTTAATTTCAAATGGTTCTTTCAAAGTGCCTGGTAAAGGTGGTAGATCAACCCACTGGCCAGTGACACTGGGTTTTCTTCCTAAGGAGGCAGCATCTGGCAATGGAGCAGGAATCAGTCTACGACGCTGGAGACCTAAAATACAAAAAACAAACATTCCTCAGGCTCTAAGAGACTAACACGCTGCAGAACATACTGCAGGGAATTAAAGAAAGATCTAGGTTCTTAGCATACTTAGGAAGAAATGCTTTTCTTGATCTTTCCTTTTAGTAAGATACCCTCAGGCTGCTAATTGAGTTACTGCCTTGACAAAGTAGGTTTCACTTGGTTCACAGATGGGAGCAACAGCAGTTCCTCTCCCAAAGCAGATGTCTGAACATCAGTTCTTTATTCTCACCCTGCAAAAAAATTTTCTGGATTGATTTTTCTTTGGTGGACTACAATGGTATTCATTACCTTGCAAAGGCAATGAGATAGTGAATAATCTAAAACTAATACTGATAATGGCTCATTTATCTAGAAATCTTCTGCTCCCTCAGTTAAAGCTAAGCAAGGCTATCTATCACTGCACTACCTCTTTGCAAAGCTCAAACAGTTGCCTCCAGAATTACTACTGCTGTTTTAGGGTGCCAAATACCAGCAGTATTCAGTGACTTTGTGGGATTGAGAAGCATTCAAAAGGTATCAACCAATCTGCAAATTGAGCACCTGTAATGCTGAGATGTATCACACCTCTGCACCGGCACCCAGAAGCTCAGTGCATGACAAAACTCACTAATTCTGGGAACCTTCAATAGAATGCTCAAAGATTTATCAAGAAAATCATACTGCACCATGATGCATCTGCTAGGGTTCAAGTTTCATGAAGTAGAGACTGAGTCATATCCTTCAAAAATGGTGAAACTTTTGATTGCAAGAGTTGGGACCCTGGTGACCAGTATTTTTTTTTTTTTTTTTTTATGATTATTAAGTCTCCTTCCATTCTCTAAAGGCTGACCTTTACAGTACATGTGTCAAGGATGAGTATGTGCACAGAGCTGGTCAGGCAACATTAACAAAGCTGCAGTCCAATCCCTAAAAAAAGGAGGTATGAAGGCCACCAAAAACAAGCTGAAATGACACACAGTGCCAGTAAGTATAAGCTGGCTTTAGGTTACTGGTGACAATAAATTTAGTACTTAAGAGCCTCCTCTTATTAAAAACTAACTCAGAGGTGAAGAGTCTGCTCTTACAAAAGGGAGCACATCAAACAGACAAGGCAGCTCTGCTCAAAGGACAATGCTGCCAAAATAACTTCTGGGCTGAGACCTCTACAGGAGAGCTAAGTCCGTGTTAAGGCTGTCATTTAAGCCCTGTCATGAACTTCAACATGAAAAGTGGACAAAATCCCAGCAGGCACCCCCCAAAGCAACACAACTCCACTGATACCCAAAAAGTTACCTGCTTTACATATTCTTAGGAAAAAACATCCCTCATTCTTAATTGCATCCCTGCTCATTTCTAAGTAGCAAGAACAAAAAGGGAATGTTTTCAAAAGGGGAAGACTTCCTTCTACTTCTACACCACCATTCTCACAACCCCAATCCATTTAGCCTGAAACGCCACTACAGTCCTGTTGGATGAAGCCATGTACTGTAACCCTGGTCCTGTAACTGCTTTGGTGACAGGAGATTCCTCTGAGGAGGACACCAATCAGAGGTCAAACACATGCAATAAGCAAGCAAACTTCATCTCCTTCCACTGTACAAGCCAGGGTCAATATCATTTCTCCAAGAATGAAATTATAGGACAAGGGGACAGGTTTACAGTGACATATATGGGAGTAGGATCTGTCTTTAAATCCAGAGACTCCAACACAGGCTGGTGTAACATAAGCTACTCCAAGAATACCTATTAATGTGCAAACATTACAATCATTTTAGAACAACAATGGGTCTGAACCAAACATTTCTCATAAGAAATATTTGACACACTTCCTAGTAAACCACATTTCATGCATAAAACACATTATTTTCTCAAAGTCTAAAGCACTCCAAAAAAGTAATACATAATTTACTGATATAGAGCAATTACAAGTGGAAAAAGAAATAGTTTGCCATTTTTAAAGACCTTATAAGCATTTCCTGGGGCAAAAACAAATACAAATCCATCAGTGGGTAATGCCTTCTCAATATTTGTGCAACTTATACAGCTGTTAATATTGATTTGTAGGAAAGGTTTAAGAGGCTGATATGCTATGGAAAGAGAAGTGCAGAAAATGTTGCACTACGTTTCCCAGAGGATTTACTACTTGCTGAAGCAACTCAGTTGCCTTGACCAGAAAGCACCATGAGATCAGCTTCACTCATTTGATTTTACTGCCAGACCTGAGCATCATGGGTATCTACAGGGATTGCAGTAATTGCCACTTTCCAACCAGAAGTTCAGATTGCATTGCTGATTCTAGTTCCTACTCTATTTCCAACAGTCAGTGTGCTCAGGTTGTTGGAGGATTGATGATCATTAGCTACACGGCAAAGTTGCCATGGATTCTTTACAATAATACAGGATCTCAACCTAGGTCAGAGAAATTAACACTGTAACACCAATCACATGAGCTGGATTTTGAAGCTGGCTACAAATACACTTGACTGCAGCTGCACTTACATGAGCACCACCAGCAAAAGCAGTAAGGAAAAGCACCAGAGGGAAGAAAAGGCGACCTGGCCCCCACGCCCACCCGTGCTGGACATGGTCAGACACAGTGAGGAAGAGTCGCCTCTTCCAAGCAGCTCTCCCAGGCAGTTTCTTACTGCTTAGAGTATCCACATATACACCCTGAAATTTCTTAATATAAATACTATTACAGTGCAATACAATAATTTTGTGATTAGCTGGCTGCATTAACCTAGGAGTCGCTGCACCTTACGCACACGCCCTACTGCTCTGCCCCTAAGCCTTACCTTTGGGTAATCAAATGCACATTTAGCAATCCTCATTAATTCACAAACACTCTTCTCACCTCCAGGCCTATTCCTTTGTCTCTCAACCACAGTCCTAGCTGGTGTCTCTGGCATTCCCTCACAGACAGCAGAGCACCTCCCCTCCTCACTGCCCTTCTCTCACCAGTCTTCCAGGATTACTCTCACTTGTCCCTCACAAAAACTCATCAGCACTCACCCAGCACCTCACTTTTCCCAACCCACCCATAACACCCTCCTATTTGGGCCACCTGCTGAGGGAGGAAGGAATGTCTCCCATCTGCCGGCAGCCTTCCTGCAAGGGAGGAGGCAGCAGGTGGCTGCCTGCACCCCGGGGCACCCCACACCTCTCCTGCCCTCTCTACCACAGCACCTGTATCACACCTGCAGCTTTGAAGTAAAATAAATGACAAGTAGCTGCTGTCACAGCAATACACGTGCACACACAAGCGCATGCAGTCAGTCCACCTCCCTGCTCTGAGTTCCCTCCAAGCCTCCTCTCTGCTCTGTCAGAGATGCCACAAAATTCCTCCATCCTCAGGATGCAATGGAGCACCAGAAGACACCTGGCCACCTGCCCCGTCATGTCTTACCTGTTGACCGTTTCTTGGGGGATTTCAGGCTCCGCATCCGACCCGGCGATGACATCCCGCTCTCGCTCATGGAGTCATGTGCTGAGGAGGCGCTGCCGGTGGCCTCACTGTCCCGGATCATGCTCTCATAGCCACTGCTGCCCCCACTGTGGTAGAACAGAGCTGTCCTGCCCATGGCTGGCGGCAGCTCCCCGCTCAGGACACTGCTGTTGTCACTGCCGTGCCCGCTGCTGTAGCGCTGCGGCCGCCGCGGTGCCGTTATCTTGCTGTACGGAGACGGCAGCACCGGCATTTGTGACTTCTCGTCACTGAGGTTGATGCCACTGTCATTGCCACTGTCAGAGTCGGTGGAGCCTCGGAAATGTCCCGCCTTGGCAGAGCCGCCTGACACCAGCTCATTCACGCGGCTGTTGGCTGCCCTCATGGCCTGCTTGGTGCCCATGATGGTCCCACGGCCGGGTTTGCCGCTGACAGGCTGCACACAACGGGGGGCTGCCTTCCCGCCAGGGGCCATGCCAGAGCCCTTTCCTGCAGGCTGTGCCAGGGACTTCACAGAGGAGCTGAGAGACTTTGACCCGCTGGCAGAGAGGCCCCGCGTTTTATTCCCATTGGCTTGCACCTTCTGGTTAGCTGTGGGTTTTGCCTGGCTGTTTTTACCAGGTGCAGAGGAGGAGAAGGGAAGTGGTAAACCCACACTGGAAGCGACAGGGGGAACCCCCAGCCTGGGCACAGAACGCCCTGCCCGGCTGCTGCCAGTGCTCCCGCTTTCCCTCACCATGCTTGCTTTGGATCCAACTGATGTCAGGCTGTCACACCTCTCCAGAGACATGTGGCTCCCATATCGGTGCACAGTTTCACTCTTCGATGCCTTCACCTTTAAGCTGGACGTCATCTTGGGCAAAGAGTGGTCACCTTTCAGGTTCATTTTGCAGCTGACACTTTCACTAAAGTAAGAGCCAGCTTTCAGCCGCAAATCTGCTTCATCTTCAGCCTTTGGCGTGGCAGCTCTGGCAAAGTCCAGGCCAGAGGCTTTCCCCCCACCATTACCCAGACCAACAGGTTTCTGCTCCAGACTTGACTTACGTACAGGAGGTGTTGGAGGTGTTGGCCCACCTGGTCTGGGCAACATGGTTGATTTCTGTGGTGTGTTCTTCTTTCCCAGTGACGATTTCAAGCTGCCAGTGGCCAAGGGAGCATCCGAATTCCCTCGGGTCACAGACTCGGGCAAAGTACTGTTAGCGTGTGACACTGGCATCACTCCCAGTGTGGTGGCCCCTCTCTTCAGCTGTGGCATCTTCATCACAACTTCTGATTTCTTTGCAACTCCGCTGGAGGATTTACAGGCCATTTCACAACCATCCACAACCCTCTGGGAACAGGCGAGCATAGTCTGTGACTTTGTTGGCCTGGATGCTGTGCCAAAACACTGGGCAGCTTTTTCTGGCTGCTTCTCAGTACCAAACGTGTGAGGTTTTGGAGACAGCAGCAAGTCTGCAGGTTTTGCTTCCAAGTGATAATCGGTGCGTAACAGCCAAGGATCTTCAAATATACCATGTGGATTCTGCAGCTCTTTATAGCTGAGGACAGTATTATTGTGGATTGGAGAAGAGGTAGTTTTTGTTTTCCTAGGAAGACTAGAATGTATTGTTTCTATCACAGGCGCATCACGAGAATTACTAAATTTAATTTTTACTGGCTGATCAGTGACACAAAAAGCACTTTTTATCTGAGATGCTTTGGTAGTTTCAGAGGTTTGAGGGCTTTTGCTGATGCCTGAGGAAAGCTTGCTGGAACTCAAGCTCTCACTCTCCAGCTCAGAGAAGCAAAATCCACTGTCATTCAGAGCGCTTTTCAGGGGGACACATAAATGGGATGAGTCCAAGTTGAAGGATTCCTCAGACTTATTACAGTTGTAAGACGACTGTGCGACAAAACTGTCACTAGACTGGGCTCCATCACTTTCAATTGTACAAATGCTGACTTCACTAAGCCATGAACTGATGGAGGAACGTCTGCTGCTGGTAAAGGGATCCTTAGCAAAGGGCACAACAATGTCAATATTTACACCAGTAGAAGTCTCCTGTGAGGTATAAGCATCAAACTCATCATTTATGCTGCTGATAATACTGACCGGCCTTGAACCCGATGCAAGGGCCTGAAGGGAGCAGTCACTGTTAAAGCTAATGATACTGGAAGGTCTCCCATTATCCATGATTCCACTAATAGAGAGCTCTTCCACCACTGTGAAAACAAGCTCATCCTCTCCATTCAGCTCAACAGGCTGCTGCAAAGTCACTGTGGTGGTCAGTATATCCCGATCAAAACATTTCCCTCTGAATGCTGACCTGAAGCTGTGTACCTCTATCGCACCTGACTGACTCTGGGTGTTGCTACCAACCAGGAATGTGCTTCCTACAGGGTTTTGCTCAGCTTTGTTTCCCATCTGTTTGCTCATTCCCACAGGAGGAGTCCGAACTGCATTGCTATTGTCCAGCTCCAAATTCTCAGCTTTGGAGCTTGGGGAGTGTTCTCTCTGCTGTGGAGGGGGAGGAGCTGGGCTTGGCAGGGGTCTCTTCACATACAAGGACTTCTCCTTAGTGACACATTCAGCTGTGGCCTTATTCTGCTCTGGATTCCTTGAAGGGCTACACCTCGAAGTCTGCAGGGAATCAGTGATTGTCTCTCTCTCCCCCTCCAGGATAGAGTCTATTTTGTTGTCAGCTCTGCTCTGCAGCTTGGAAAGCTCTGCTTTCAGGTGAGGTGTGCTATTTTCTTGACAGTTGCCATTGCCACCCCTTGGTGCAACAGCCTGGAAAGGAAGGTTATGTCCTTTTTTTGGGAGATGTAGTTTCTTGTGGAATCAGTTTCTTAAATCCTCCAGAAGGAGAGGATATTTTTTCCTTTATCAACTTAGACTGTGCATTTTCTGTACTTCCAGGAACAGGACTACAAATGGATCCAACAGAGACTTCTCCACAAGCAAATTTCATGGGTTCCTCGCTTCCATCAATGCACTCTAACCTTTCTTGCAGTTCAGCAAAAGTGTTGCATTTAAAATGGTCCTTGTCAGAACTCCTGCCAAGAGCAGAATTGTCTTTATTTCTCTTCTTATTTAGGGATGGGATAATGGGAACAAACTCTGGCGGACCTTCATTATCTGTCAATTCCCTGTCGGACAAAGCTGCACCGTTGGGACCAACATAGATGACAGTATCACAAGACTGTTCACTGCTGGAGGAATAATCAGGATCACTGGATATATTCAGGACAGGAAGGTCAGGGTCAAGGGCAACAGTTCGTGGGTGGAATGGTCGCAAATGGGGCGGTCTCCGGACATGTCCCTCTTCACACGAACTCTCTCCTCCAGATGAGCTGGATGCATACTGCAAATGACAAGTAAGGGAGAAGTTATCAGCATCAATTGATAAGTAAGTATATACATGTACAGTAATTGATTAAAAGGTCAGGCTTGCAATATACTCTGTGCTTTGTGTATACTATCACAACTACATCTAACGGTAAAATATTACAGGGGAGGGTAAATTAAAATAACACACTACACAGATTTTACTGTATTAGTTATAATATAACAATCATACCTTTCCAGATAATTTCCGTTCAATATTATGCATTGTCTATCTCCTCAATGGTTTTCTGTTCCTCCTCTATTGATTTAATTAATTCTGATAGAAGCTTTTGAGATAGTTTGACATGCGAGCAAAGAAAGAATACGTGTTTGAAACAAAAAGAAGGGAATTTCAGGATTAAGGATTGGGGCAGGATGATGGCTCAGTGCCAAGTCATTTTTCAGTTCCTCTCCTGAGCTTTTATGCATTTTGTATTACTTCCTGCCATCAAGAAATCCCATGTTCCCCTACCGAGAGGTTAGAAAAACTCATTTTCAAATGAATTAATTTCTGCTTGTTTGTGAACCAACCTTGGATTTCTTCTTTCTCATGCGGTGGATTCGCGACGCGAGCTGAACGGTGGTGAGAGTCTCTGCGTAATTGGCTGGGGAGTCAGAAATGTGTGCAATCATAGTAGTCCTGCAGTTGATGTTCCCAAGTGATTCCCTCAACAACATTGTCAGCTTGTTGTCCCTGTGCAAAAAAAATGAGAACACCAGGAACATTTAAAGAAATCACCACCTTTCTTTGCAGAATTTTACACCACAAGCTGTGCTCTCACTCTCATGTATATATGGTACATGTAGATAAGAAATATGCTCCTGTTATTGACACTTAAAATGTGTCTAAATGTACACATACCAAGTTACCAATATTTTATCTGCCTGTGTATTTACAGTATGATAACTCATTTTATTGCTTAGAAAATTGTAAACCAATTGATTGATAAGTAGTTATCTAAGGTTTAGATTGAACTACACAAAAAAAAGCTCATGAGTACTGTATTTTTAGCTGAAAATACTTAGTACCTGGACAGTTACACTCTGTGAGCTCTGTGCAAACACTTTTAATACTGAATAAGTCAGCAGAAATGGTAAGAAATCTCTGAACAGATATAACAATGTTAGATACCAGAAATGTGAGTGTCACCCCAATTAATCTACTTTCCATTTTGCCACCACCTGTGGTCAGCTCTGACATAGCAGAAGGGAAGCAGAACTTATCTCTGGAGGCTTTCCTGGTGATGCAAATCCTCCACTGTGGACAGTAAAGCTGACAAAACCAGTGACATTTTGTCCTCCACTCGTCTCCAGGACATCTTTCCCCACAGCTCCATGCTTCCTACTGCCCCCCTGAGCTAATCCAACCTGAGGGAACTCCTGTCACATCTGGTCACTAAACCACAGTGGGTGACAAAGTTAAGGATCTGCCCTTCCCTATTCTAACCCACCCACCCTCTACTCCATACACAAACCTAGCAACTAGCCTGAGGAAAATATCTCTCTGCCTAATA
>JACBWW010001447.1:0-13290 GCA_020086605.1 Lanius collurio
CAAAAATAAACTTGTTCAATAGCTTCTGAAATGAAATCAATCTGGGAGGACCCCAATGACATTTTTCAGCTTGCTCAAGCTGTAGCTCTGCTCTTCCCTGAACAGTTCTCTCCCCCACCTGCCTTTGGCTTCACAACTGCTCCCTTTTCCCCCAGTGACTTCCCAGCTCATCACAGTCCCCATCACGCTGTAGCCTTGCTTGATGCCCCTGGCCACGAGGAAGAGCGAGCCCCAGGTTTAGGGACTCATGCTGCCACTGGCTGAAGAACAGCAATGTCTCAGAGGACCGGTGAGATTTGAGTGTCATTCAGAGTCGCTCTCCAGGCCTCAGCTCTCCTCACTGCTGGCTTCCCACTCCCTTTTCCTCGTCCTTCACAGAGCAGGATGAGCTCTGTGAAGGCCCTTGACCCTCGCCACTCTTCCCAGCCCAGCCACCCAGCACAGTTAGGCTTATTCTGGAGCTTCTTTGTCTCCTCTGGCACCCCAGTGCAGTCCCCTCTGCGGGGAGCAGCAGCCCCAGAGCGCAGCACACAGCAGCGCAGGCCGCAGCTGGACCAGCTCCCTGCAGCCATGGCTTGGCTCTTTGTGGCATCCAAATGCTCCCTGTGTGCAGCTGTCCCTGGAGGATGGCCCCAGGGCAGAGCCCAGCCGGGCTCCCAGTGCATCCCCTGGAGCCTGGGCAGACAGTGCTGGCAGAGCTGAGGTTCCTGGTGAGCACCCAGAGCTGTGGCTCGCAGTCGGTGTTCGCAAGCGTTGTGTTCTCCTCTCCTGCGACCTGTGGGGAAAACGAGCTGTGCGGCCAGGCCAGCGCTGCCCCTCTGGCCAGTGACAAGGCTGAAGGCCTTTGCTGGTGCTGAGGAGGTGGCATTAAGCCTTAGCAGGGCCTGTCAGCTGTGGAGCCGGATCTCGCCCGCTGTGCGGGACTCGCTGCCCACCAACCGCCCCCACCCGCCGCGCTCCGTTCTGCAGGGACAGAAGGCTCTGTCCGTGCAAGGGTTCCCATCATGTCTGTGTCCCCGTGGCTGTGGCACGCACACGGAGAGGGAAAGTGTCAGTCACGGTGCTGGCACACTCCTTCCTGTCCATACAGGACACATCCATGTGCACCCCATGTGCGGATCTGTTCAAAGGAGAGGCGTGGGTAGAGATTTCCCACCGAGCTCTGACTTTGGCAGAACTCACCTTGTCAGCCGGCAGCCAGGGGATTTGTTTCCCAGCTCTGTGTCAGTCGGTGACCGAGAGCTGAAGGGAGCAGCATTTGGAAGCACTTTCCAGATTTCTAGGCAGGAAGTGGAGCTGACAAGCATCCGCGGAACTCGCCGTGTTCATCGGGAGGGGCTGCTGGTTCTTTGGGAATATGGCACAACGGAGGAGACACGAGACTAGGAAAAATCCCAGCTCTCTGTGGATTTGTGCAAAAGGGGGAGCAGCAGAAACACTTTGTGTCTGCTCGTGGGGACACGAGGTCCAAGGAGCCAGGCTGGCAGAGGGTGACCTGGGCTGCGGGCAGGTCGAGTCCCGTGTGTTGGGTCTGGCTGAGGGAAAGCTCCGGGGCCTTGCAGGGCTGTGCTTTGCATTGGCAGCTGCACGGGTGCTGATAACAGAGCAGTGTTTTGGCTCCTGCCAGCAGCGCTGTCCCTCTGCCATTCCTTCCCCCATCAGAGGGGATGGGAGTGGGCAGGATCCTGGCAGGGGACACAGCCAGGCCAGCTGACCCAAATTAGCCAAGGGGATATTCCAACCCTATGACTTCAGCTCAGTTATACAAAGCTAAGGGAGAGAGGAGGAAGGGCACCTTTTCCCCCAGAAGCTGACATTTCCCTGAGTCTTCCAGTTCCAAACTGCTGACCCTTTTTGTAGGCATAAGGTTCTCACCCTGTAGTATTCCAGTCACCCCCCAGATGTAGAATTTTAGGGTAGTCAAATTAATCAAGTTCAGGTTTTCTGGACATTGCTGTGTCATTTTCTTGATATCCATGGGAGAGGGGACACAGTGATGGGTGGGTTTGCATGGGAGCTCCAGAGCCCCAGAATGGAGAGCCTGAGTATCCCAGCAGGATTTGCAGGAGTATGGGGGGCAGCTGGAAAGAAGATTGTGGGCAATATTCTCCTGCCTCCATCTTCCAAGGAAGCTTTGATTTGATC
Organism: Lanius collurio; assembly: GCA_020086605.1. Taxonomy (NCBI): domain Eukaryota; kingdom Metazoa; phylum Chordata; class Aves; order Passeriformes; family Laniidae; genus Lanius; species Lanius collurio. The sequence goes on from JACBWW010001447.1 coordinate 2,146, forward strand.
CCTGCCTGCACTGTGCCAGGGGCCCCCAGAGGCCCAGGGAAGTGTCTGGGTGGCCCCAGAAGGTGCTTGCAGAACCCTGAGACACCAGGGAAGGGGCAGGAGCATCCCTGTGGTGCTGTGAGAGACACCCAGAGTAGGCCACCCTGGGGCCCGGGCAAGAGCTGCATTCAGGCAGCCAAATTCATGCAGGGTCTGCCTGGGCTCTGCCCAGGATCAGTCCAACGAGCTCCAGTCCTGTTTCAGCTCTTTGTATTTTCTTTGTATTCATTTGTATTTCTTTCTCTTGATTCTTATTATTATCTTTATATTTGTTGACCCTGAAAATACCATTAGAAATCATTTTCCCTCAAAATAAATACTGGCTTATTTTGGTTTTAGGAATTAACTACCGGTAGTCCCTGCTTAAATGACTTCTGTGTGACTTATTCTGCAGTTTGCTCCTTTACAGCACCTTCAACCATCTCTCTTAAAATTCAGATCCCTCACTGGAAGCAGGGAATTCACCTGAATCCCCTCCTGGGACTCCCCTGGATCCTCCTGGACTCCCCAGGACCCTCCCTACCACGCCCTGTGGGACCCCCGGGCCGGGCTGGGCTCAGCTCCCGGGCCCTGCACTCAAACTCTGCCTGGAACCCGCTGGGTTCGGCCCGAAGCGGGGAAAGCTCCGGGAGCAGCGGATCCAAATTTTCCTGCGGCTGCGGGGCCCCGCCCCCGAGGGAGCAGGACCGGGCACTGTGACCCCGATCCCTGATTCCCAATCTCCTTCCCTCTCTCTCTCTCTTCTCTCCCTTTCCTTTGGGTGATCACAAATCCCAGAGCGGCTGCAGAGCCCCGTGCCCCGTTCGGGTTTCCCAGCAAAGGGAGGCCTGGGGCTGAGGTGCCCCGGGATGGCCGGGAATGGGGTCGGGGGTCCCTGGGCTCAGGGAAAAGGGGGATCCAGGGGCTGGGAGAGGTGGGTACCCGGAAAGGGGGTGCAGGGGGATGTTGGTGCAGGGTAAGGGGGTGCAGAGGGGTCCCGGAGCTGGAGAAGGAGATGCAGGGGGGTCCCAGTGCCCAGGAATGGGACAGGGGGGGCAGGATCTGGGAAACGGTGGCGGCTGCTGGGAAGGGACCGGGACAGAGGGACAGGCTGGGATGGACCGGGACAGACTGGGACAGGCTGGGATGGACTGGGACAGACGGTGACACCGGGATACACCAGGACTGGGACCAGAACCCACTGGGAGCAGAACTGGGGCATCAGGGATCCTACTGGGATATACTGGGACCACACTGAGGGCTACTGGGAGCAACTGGGAGCATGCTGAGAGCAGCTGGGTGCTCCTGGGATATAGTGGGCATGACTGGGATCATCCTGGGACTGACTGGAATCCTACTGGGAGTGACTGGAACCGCAGTGGTGGTGAAAGGGAGCAACTGGAAAAACGCAAGGGGCAACTGGGATCATCCTGGGAGCAGCTGGCCCATGCTGGGGTCATCCTGGGACTGACAAGGTCATACTTGGAGTGACAGGGATAATCCTGGGAGTATCTGGGAGTGACTGGCATAATACTGGGGGTGACAGGGATCAAACCAGATTCATAATGGGAGTGACTGGGATAATACTGGGGGTGACTGGACTCATACTGGGAGCAACTAAGGCCACGATGGGGGCAAATGGCATCATAGAAGATATGACTGGGCTCAGAGTTATATCCTGTGCAATAAGCTTGTGGCCAATATTTGCTAACTTTTATACTGTAACTTTTACTTGCACAGGTACAATGATTTTAACCTTCTCAACTGGCACGGACACAACAGACCCAGCCTGGGCACAGGGAGGGAATTTATTACCAACCAAATCCCAGCAGCACAAGGAGAAGGCAAAGAAATCTCTCCAACACCTTCCCCCCACCCAGCAGAGATCACCCGGAACGGGGGTCACCAGGGCTCTGCCCAACGGGGGTCACTGGGGATCATCCAACGCCGATCCTCCCACGGGGGATGGAGCTGGAGCAGCACACGAAGCTCTTCCCGCACTTGGGGCACTCACAGGGCTTCCCTTAGCGGTGCCTCCGTTGGTGTCGGATTAAAGTAGAGCTCTGTGAGAAGCTCTTCCCACACTGGGGACACTCGTAGGGCCTCTCCCTGGTGTGGATGAGCCGGTGCCTGATGAGGGTGGAGTTGTGCTTGAAGCCCTTCCCGCAGTCGGGGCAGCGGAAGGGCCTCTCATCCGTGTGAATGCGCTGGTGCAGGAGGACATGGGAGGTGGTCCCAAACCTCTTCCCACACTCAGAACACTCATAGGGCCTCTCCCCAGTGTGGGTGCGCTGGTGTGCCCGCAGGGTGGAGCTGTGGCTGAAGCACTTCCCACATTCCATACAAACATAGGGTCGTTCCCCAGTGTGGACCACCTGGTGCTGGATCAGCTTTGAGCTGTTACTGAAGCCCTTCCCGCACTCCCCACACTCATAGGGCCTCTCCCCAGTGTGGATCCTCTGGTGTGCCCTCAGACAGCATTTCCATCTGAAGCCCTTCCCACATTCCAAGCACTTGTGGGGCTTCTCCCCACCCTGAGGCTTCTCCCCCAGCTCCGAGCTCTGCCTGGATCTCCGGCCGCCTTCCCAGCACAGGGGGGCTCTTTCCTCCTTGGATCTCTGTGGGCTGCGTTTGCAGCCCCTCCTCGGGCGGCATCTCCGGGGCTTTTCCTCCTCCTCCATCCGGCCTTGGCAATGACAAATCCTGGTTTGGGGAGAAAAACGGGGGGGGGCTCTTTGGACAGGGGGTTCCTCCTGCCCAAATCCATCTCTAGAACTCTGCAGGTGTCTTGTGTCCATGAAAATCTCCAAAATATCGAGATTCAGCCTAAAATACCCCTCTCAGGATTTCCCCCTCTCTGATCTCTCCACTTTAGGGTTCTGGGGCTCTCCTGTCCCTGCGCTGTTCACGGTCACGGGGCTCCAGGGGTTCCTCCCTCTCCAGGGTCCTGCTAAGGTATGATCCAGGTGCTTTTGGGGGTCGCAGAGGTCCCTTCTCCCCTGATTCTCTTCTTTGGGATACCAGGCATGCCAGGGGTCCCTCCTCTCCAGGCTCGCCCCCTCTCCAGGCTGCTGGGGGTCCCCCTGCTCTGGGATCGCCCCTCTCCCCTCACCTCACTCCAGGGGTCGCAGGGTTTCCCCTCCACCACTCTCCCAGGAGGTCCTGAAGACCGATGTCCTCACCCCGCTGATACTGGGCAGGGGCCACCTGGACACCTGATGATCCCCCCAAGAGATTCAGCTTTGGGGTCCTGAAAGATCCAAACAAACACACACACACACACACACACACACACAAAATAGCTTCCACGACACCAAAAGATATTTGGACCCTGATTGTGGAATCTGCGGGATCCAAACATACCCCAATAAAAAAACCCTCTCAGAGACCTCCCGATAGGTTTCAGACGAGCTCCCCCTCCCCGCTGACCTGCAGGATGCTGTGGGGGGGATGCTCCCGGGGCCGGGGGTGCTGCGGACACAGGGGGGCACTGGAACCTCCTGCTACTCCTTCTAGTCCTCTTCTTGCTCCTCCCCTTCCTGCTCCTCCTTCTCTCCCTCCTCCTCCCCCTACCCCTCCTCTGTCCCAATCCCGCCTCCTCCCCAGTTCCTGCTTTCCATTTATTTAGAGTGGAGAGCCTTGCTTGTTTTTATAACTAGAACAGAGATGGCAGATGGAACAAGCCTTGCTGGTTTTAGTCAGCAGCATCAGGGCCCAAAGGCCGTGTTTCCTTTGGTTTGGTCCCGTCCTCGTCCCACCTCAGTGTTCAGGCTGGGCTATGGGCTGTCCTTGTTTGCTGCATTTTCTGGGTTCCTCTTGGACCCTTTGAGCAACAGGCTGTGCCCCAGGAGGATCCTTTGTGCTCCTTTGTGACAGAGGAGAACCTTCCAGGCAGTTTTTGCTGCGCTGCTGCTGTGATGTCACGGGAACGCTGCCGCGTCCTCGCCGTGTTCCCGTTGCTGTGGGGCACGGAGGCCTCAGTGTCCAGAGCGGCTCTGGGCGCCTGCTGGTTGCCGGAGGATCCTCCTGCTCGAGGCATTCCCAGCAGCCAGCCCACCCCTGATGGGTGTCCTTCTGTCCTTGCAGACGTGTGCAGCACAGCCAAAATGATCCAGCAAGTGGTTGCTGCAGTTTGCACTCTGTACTCTGTGGCTTATTCAGGGTATTTTTTAAGCCACTTGGCACGTAAGTCGAGGTTTTCCCTTGGTGCAGCATCGGTGCCTTTGGGCTTTCTGTTCTCCCACTGGAACTGAGCTGCCTTTGTAACCACACTGCCATTAAGACACCACTGGTTTGGGAGAGCTCCTGCCAGCAGCTGCAGCTGAAAAAGGGGGTGTCTGCAGCCAGCAGGGCGTGCACAGCATTTGCACTGGAGCTGGGGTGGTTCTGTTCCCTCAATCTCAGAGTCTGTGGCAGCGGAGCCTGGAACTCCCTCCGTTGGCTGGTCCAGCCAGGAACTGACACAGCCCAGGATTTTGTGCTGTTCTCTTGCTGTGCAAGGGCACTGTGGCTGCTGGAGGGATGTTGTGAAAGCAAAATGCTCTCTCTCGGGGTTGCCTTGCTCCGTGGGAGTTCCCACCACGGGCAGGTTTTTCCTAACAGCACCTGGTTCATGTTCCCTCTCCCGTTGCAGGGCACCTGACGCGTGGATCCCGAGCAGCTCCTCCTTCGGTGAGTGGGAAGGGAACTTCTGGTGGTTGGAATTGTGCAGCGAGTCGTGAGCTTGGCGTGTGGCAGTCGAGTGCCAGCCTGGGCAGGTGAAGGAAAGTTCCTGTCAGTGTCTTTGCAAGCAGCAGCAGCAAAGGGATCCCCAGCAGTTTTCTCCTTCTCTGCTGAAGAGCTTTTGAAGAGCTGCAGGTCTGGTTTTGCAGGCAGGAGATTGCTTGCTGGCTTTAGCCATGGTGGAAGATCGAATGCCCAGCACTAAGTGGCAATGTCGACTTCATCCCATTCCTCGTTTGAGCAGCTCCAAATGCTATTTCTGCTTAGTGCAGCTGGATGTGTAGCTGAGGATAAATAAGGCGATAACTGAGATAGAACTTCCCGTCCCTCACATCTGTCCACAGGGCACGAAAGCAGCATCAGCTCCTCCTCTGGCTCCCTCTGCTTCCAAAGAGGAGGCCAAAGAGGAGGAAGAGAGCCGTGAACTTCCCCCTGTTCTGGGGGATGACAGTGAACTTCCCGCTGTTCTGGGAGATGAGGGTGAACATCCCATGGTTTGGAATGACAACAGTGAAGCTCCTGTGGTGTGGGACAAGGATGACGGACATCTCCCAGCATGGGACGAGGACAGAGGACATGCTGTGACTTGGGAAGAGGAGGGTGAACATGTCCTGGCATGGGAAGAGGATGGCAAATGTCCTGTGGCTTGGAAAGAAGACCAGGAACCTGCAGCGTTTTGGGAAGAGGACGGAGAACCTCCCTCTGCTTGGGAAGAGGACACTGAACCTCCCTCTGCTGCAGGATCCTGGGCTGAACATTCTGACAGCAGCACAGCCCTGCAGCCAGAGGGCAGGGGGCAGTGGTGCCTGGAGCAGCTGAGTACGTCTGCTGTGTGTCTGTGTGCCAGAGCAGGGCGCTGCGTGTGTGTCTCAGCATGGGCTGCACCCAGGCTTGCTCTGCAGCTGAATGGCACAGCGTCATTTATTGCCCTTCCCCAGCTGAGACCAAGGGGCTCCCGGCCCCAGAGAGTGGGGCTGCATTTTGGCAATGCTGCAAGGCGGGGTCTCCATCTGGGAGGGAGCGTCTTCCATGTGGTTTCTTTCAGGGAGCACCGTGAGCGTGGGGGAGCCTGCCGAGAAATACCTGGAATTGGAGCAGGTTGGCCAAGGGTAAGTGCACGGCAGTTACTTCTGCACAAGCAGGGGCCGGCTGTTTGCTGCTGCAGGATCAAGTGAGAAGCCAGGCAAGCTCCCAAGAGCTCCAGGCACTGGGGCACCATCCTGCTGTCTCTCAGGCCTGATCAGAATTGGTAACTGTGGTCAGAAGGCACCGCCAAAGGCCCCTGAGGCTGGCAGTGTCCTGCCTGCAGCAAGGAGCAGCACCTGGAAGATCTTCTGTCCCTGGAATTGGATTGCCTGAAAGAGCAACTCACCATCTGGTGACTGTCAGAAAACAGTTCTCAAGAAGCTTTCTTTCAGGTATTTTGCTTCTAAAAATACCCACCGGTCAGGATTCTCAACATAAGGGTTTAGAAACAGAGACCAGAGATGAACTAAAAAGCGCTCTTTTCAGCACAGGTGCTAAAGCCCATACATTCAGTAACAGACACAGAGCTGCTGCACTCGAGGAGAAAGTGCATCACCTGCCTGATGGCAGGGCCCTTGTGGATCCTGCAGCTCGTAGGCAGGAAATGGAAAAGGATGAAACACATTCTTTTCCAGTTCGTTCCACACCCGCTCCCCACCCTGGGCTTTGAACTAAAGCAATTCAGTGTGGCCATTTGGGATTTGCTCCGGCCCTTTTCCTTCGTGTTGGGCCTCAGTTTTCTCTCGCACACCTTGCATAGCCCAGGGCTGGTGGCAGCTGCGCTGCTGTTTGAAGGGTCGATGCAGACGGGTGTTTTGTAAACGCTGCAGGCAGCAGAGATCTCCTGTCTGGGCTGGCTTTCACTCCCAGGGCCTAAAGTGCTGCTTCTTTCTTCTCTGCTGTTCTGTCTCCAGGGCTTTTGGAACCGTTTATAAAGGACTGCACAGGGCCACTGGAGGAGAGGTCGGTGTCACCACGGCCAGCGTGTCTGGCAGCTCTCGAGGGCTTTCCCCTCTGCTGGGAGCTGTGGCTGCAGCTTTGGGGGGCCAGCAGAGCTTTCCTGCACAGGCTGAATGTTGTGAGAGCTTTGAGGCTGAGAGCTGAGGGACCATTTCTGCAGAGCTTACGAGGCCAAATGTCTCTGTCTGTGTGTGCTGTAAGCGGCCCTGCAGCGAGCAGAGAAATGGGTGGTGGGAATGTCACTTGCTGAGCCCTGGTGTCCCATCCCAAGGCAGTTTGGCACAGCCCAGCTCCATCGCTCCACAAAGACTCGCTCCGTGTTTGCTGCGGCCTCCTGCCCCAGACTCCTCCAGTTCAAGGGCTGCAATGTCCTTTCAGGTGGCCATAAAGAAAATGAGTCTCAGAGGGCAGAGCGGGGAACGAGCTGTGAATGAGATCCTGGTCCTGAAGGACAAGAAGAACCCCAACATTGTCAACTCTTTGGACAGGTGAGTGCTTCAGCTCTTACCCCGTGCACGGGCCCTGCGTTAATCTTTCCTGGTATCCGTAGTCTGTAGCCTGTTCTGAAAAAGCCTGACCCGTCTGTAGCTTCCCAAAACAACAGCCTGTCAGTTCCCTCCCTCCGTGTGCTTTTGTTGCTTTGGTTTGGTTTTCCCTTCAGGCTGACCCCATTTTCTGGGTCTTAGGACAAATGCTGATAAACCCCAGCAGAAATTGTTTCCCTTGGCTTCTCCTTCCCAACTCTTTTCCATTGCTGCAGGTGCCAGGAAGACCAGGTTCTTGTTTCCACAAATGCCTCATTTGCCCCTTTTTCAATGGCCTTGCCTGTCTCTGAAGGAACCTTCTGCAAAGTTTTCCAAACACTTGAGCACTTTTGTCCTAAGTGCTGCACGGCCTCCTCCCCCGGATAACTCTGGAAGTTGTGCTGCCTTGTTCTGGAGGGAATGGTGGAACTGATGAGTTCAGATGCTGAAGCAGCTGGGGGCAAGTGGTGTGGTTCCACATTGATCTGGGCTGTTGCTAAACTGCATTTTTCCCTTGCTTGCCATCTAAGGCATCTCCTTTCTCACAGGTGTCTCCTTCTCCTTTAGACTGTGCAGATTCCGAGGACTGTGCAGCCCGGCAGGAATGTCTCTGCATCTGATTCTGTCCTCATTTACAAGTGACCTGGAAACAAAACTCCACTCGAGGCTTTTCTCTGGGGGAATTGAGCAGTGCACGATCATCTCCCTGCCATTGTTTGCCTCTTCCAGCTTCCTTGTTGATGAAGATCTGTGGCTGGTGATGGAATACATGGACGGAGGAACTTTGCAGGACGTTGTCAGACAGACACGCATGGCTGAAGGAGAGATGGCAGCTGTCAGTCGGGAGGTGAGGGATCCTGCTTGTGCTTCCCATGGCTTGGGCACGATGCTCCTCCCGAGCAGGGCCTGAGAACAGGAGTGGCTCCATGCTCAGAGCTTTGTTTCTGTGTTGTTTTTATGAGCTGGAGAAGAAAGAGCCTCTGAAGTGAAGGGGCTGCCAGCGTGGCTGCACTTCTACTCTGTTCTTGTCCTCTTTCCTGCTGGTACCCTCTGTCATTTTGGATTTGATTTGCTGTTCTCAGCTGTGCCTTGAACCATTTGCCTGGAGCTTGTCTGCACTGCACTCCTGGCCTGTCACAGCAAAGCTGCTGCTGGCAGAGTTCTAAACTGTCCTTTCTTGTGTGATGTATTCCGGCCATCGATTGCTACCCTCGTGTTTCTTGCTCTCCCTCAGTGTCTGCAGGGCCTGGATTTCCTCCATTCCAACCGGCTGATCCACAGAGATCTGAAGAGCTCCAACATCCTTCTGGGAACGGACGGCTCTGTCAAGCTGGGTGGGTGTTCCTGGTCAGGCACGGCGCTCCCGGGCTGCGGGTGTGGGGCTGCTTCCCAGTGATGGCCAGAGCCCCACAAGTGCTGCTGGGGGCAGTGCCCGGCCCCTGCTGCCAGCCGAGAGCGGCTGCCCCGTGCAGAGAGCTCAGGAGAGGAGCAGGGTGTCAGCAGTGGCTTTGCTCTGGGGATGGCCCTTCCAGAGGGGCGGGAGTTGGAATCTGAAGCTTCAAGGGAATCAGTGAAAGCCTCTGCATGAAAGCTGAAGGTTCCTTTAAGGGTCCACTTCCATCTTTCCTTGGCTACAGCCCTGAGGACTTTGGCAGCTGCATTCAGCACTGCATGGTCAGACTGAGAGTGGGCAATCTTTGTGCTTGGTTTCCTCAGTGCAGCTGCCTTTGACAGTGTTTGTTTCTGTCCTCAGCTGATTTTGGCCTCTGCGCTCAGCTCAGCCCTGAGCAGGAGCAGCGGAGCTCCATGGTGGGCACTGCTCACTGGATGGCCCCAGAAGTTGTGACCAGTTCTCCTTATGGCCCCAAGGTGGACATCTGGTCCTTGGGCATTGTGACCATCGAGATGGTGGAAGGAGAACCTCCTTACTGGGAGCAAACGGCGGCCATGGTAAGAGGCAAATTTCCCCGAGTTTGCAGAGCCCTGTGAGCACAGAGTGACCCCGCCCTGGGAGGAGCAGCCGGAGGGTTCTGCCCATCGGGAAAGCAATTCCTAGAGGACTCGAGCCTGAACACAGACAAATATTCTGCAGGCTCCAGAATTTGCTTTGTCTTTTAAGTTGTTGCAGCTCTTCTGTCTGCAAGGATGACCTGAAAACATGAAGCCAGCTCATCAGCTCTAAAACCCACACCCAAACCCAACAAGTTTTCTGAAAGAGTTTCTAAAAGAGGTTTCGTGTGATGAACTCCCCCTGATTCTTCTCACTGGGAAATGTGTCTAAAACAGGAGGATGATTGTTTAACATTCCCACAGTTTAACATATTTTTTTCCTACCCCATGCTACTTTCTCCACATCACCAAGCCTGAGCTCTCAGCAGCCCAAACCTCAGGTTCCTTGCCTGGCAGTGTCTGGGATGGAACATCATGAATGCATTTACTTGAGTGTCAGTGGCACTGCAGGGATGCATTTGATGTAAGAATCCTTTGAAATAACACAGGCAGACCACAGTGACTCTTGCAAATGGCCTCTAAAGCTGGTGTCCGTATTTGGAGAAGCAAAATGGGCTATTTCTGATGGAGGTTCCTACTAACAAAGTCAGCCAATGGAATTGGCTCTCAGGGCAAGATCATCTGGATATTGGAATGGCTGTGGCTGCAGGAGGGTTTGGTTTTTTTGGTTGGAATAGAGAAATGATCTCCGAGCAGAATCTCTGCCAGGCAGGAAAGTGCCCCTGGAGACTGGGGCTGAGAAGCCGGGGTCGATGTGAGCACTGTGGGTGTGAAGGAAGCTGGCAGAGCGCCGTGTCTGCTTTTCCTGCAGGCTCGCTGTCTGATCCGGCAGAACGGGAGCCCGCAGCTGCGGGAGCCCAGGCGCCTGTCGGCTCTGCTGCGGGACTTCCTCGAGTGCAGCCTGGAGCCGGACGCGGAGCGGCGCTTCTCTGCCCAGGAGCTGCTGCAGGTGAATGCGAAGCGGCTGCGGGGGAAACAGCAGCGCCAGGGAGGGGTTTTCTCGTGGGGCCCCTCCGATAATCTCCAGTCTCGCTGCTTTTCACATGCAAAGGCAGCAGAATCCTCGCCTGCTTTGGCTTGGCAGGGTCCTTTCGAGGTCATCTGGACCGGGTGCCCCGCAAGGAGCAGGGACACCTTCAAGCAGATCAGGGGGCTCAGAGCCCTGCCTGACCTGAGCCTGCATGTTTCCAGGGAGGAGGCACCCCCCACATCTCTGGGCACCCTCTGCCAGTGTTTCCCCTCTCTCCTGCTGAAAAAATTCTTCCTCACATCTAATCTGAGCCTGCTTCCCTCTCTTGAGTTTCAAACCATTCCCCTTTGTCCTGTTGCAGCAGAGCCTGTGAGGAACTTGACTTTGGAAAGTAACGGGTTCATTTCTTTCTTTTTTATCCTTTGGGCAGCACCCATTTTTGTCATCAGCCAAACCTCTCTGCAGCCTGAGCCCTCTGATCACCGCAGCAAAGCAACTGAGGGAGCAGCGGAGGATGTGAAGCACTTGGAAACAGCTTTTTGTTATAGTAGTTAGGACAACTGGTTAGTTATGGTAGTTAGCACTGCTAGTTAGTTATGGTAGTTAGGACAGCCTGTTAGTTATGGCAGATTTTTGAATAAAAACTCTGTTAAACCTGCCGTCCCTTGACGTGTCCCTTCCGTGTCCCCCTGTGACTCAGCGGCCCGGAGCAATGCGAGGGGAGAGCGGGCCCAGCCGTGCCCAGAGCTGAGCCCCAGCAGAGCCCGGCAGAGCCCAGAGCAGCCTCAGCATGGGCAGAGTCAGCCTGGAAGGAGGCGCCTGGAGCCTTCTCGACTGCAGCCGACTCCTGTTTACAACCCGTGTGCGCTGGGAAATGCCACTGGTTCTGCCAGAGGGCAGAGGGGGCCCGGGGAA
>JACBWW010001449.1:0-13268 GCA_020086605.1 Lanius collurio
GTATTTTCTTTCAAATGCGTATTTTCTTTCAAATGCGTATTTTCTTTCAAATGCGTATTCTTGAACCAGTTCTTTCACAGGATTTTGTTGGGGTAAAAAATCCCAACCAACAAACCTTAAAGATTTTTTTTTTTTTGGATCAGGAGCAGCTCATAGAATTATCTATATGAATTTAAAGTATGAACTTATATTTAAAATATAGGTGCATATACTTTGCAAGTATAATAAATCATTTTCTGGTTCCTCTTTTATTCGACTTTTAGAGATCCTTTTTAATGTTTTCTGTATTCTGAAAGTGGAAAGAAGTTAGTTCTTGATGTCTGACCACTTGGTTCAATATTATTAAACTCATGGTAATAAATTACAGTTAAACAGAGTATAAAATATTTTAGAATGATTCAGAATAATGGATGTAAAACTAAATTGTAGAGTCAGGATAGCACTTACAGATGCATTTACCTGCATATTAACAAAATATTTTCAGTTTCAAAGCTCCTGGTTGACATTACATCTATACACTGACATTACACCTTTGATTCAGGTGGTTTCTTTATAAAATTGAGGGTTCTAGGACAAAAAAGTGCAAGCTAAGAGCAACAATATTTACAGAAGGCTTCTACAGTCTGTGAAATATAAATTTGGCTATGAAAAGCCCTTTGAATTTCCATAAATAAAACATTCTAGGAATTGTGGGATGGCATTACCTTGAACTGCAGCATGTTGTTGAGATGATATTTCACCTCCAGGAGCAGGGTGCTGATTGGGGCCGTGGAATTCTCGTTAGCTCTGACCTGGGAACTGCCCAAGCTGAGCTTGGCCACGATTCCAGAGGAGGAATAATTTAGGCTCTCGATGGAGTAAGGATTGTTGGAGTTGTAGTAGCAGGAAGGAACCCCCGGATTTGGTGTCTCCTGGTGCAAAGAGAAAGGAGTTTGAGGTTAGTGAGCCAGCTGGATTTTTTATTAGGTATTCATGTGGAATCCTGTTTTTATCAGATCTCTGTCAAATGTAGAATTTGGGGGGGAAATTAATGGAATCCTGAATAACAAAATAATACAGAATAATCTCTGCGCTGAAGCAGATATCCAGTGAAGGCTGTACAAATAGTTCAGTCAGGAAACTGAATCCTCTTGCAATGAGGATGGATTTCATTTCCCCATCTCTGTGATCTTCAGATCAATCCCTCAACATGGTTTAATCTTGCCTTGTGGAAATTCCTAAAGCTTCCTCCCTTTTAATTCCATTGCTCTCTGGTCGCCTTCAAGGGGACATGCTCAAAACCCATTTCCTACTAAGGCAACATCAGAGCAGATCTTTCCACTTTATTCACACAAATTATCCTTAATATATCCAGTGAAAATTACATCCAGCTCTTCTGAGATCTCCTGACATTTCCAAATGGCCCAAATTACAAAAAATTCTGTTAATAGTGCTTCAGTGGGCGCTGGTGCAGGAGAAGCCAGCACAGAATTCTGAGTTTCATTCCTGTAGGAAAGGTCCAAAATGGACATTTGAGATGTAGAAGAACATGGAATAATTTAGTTGGAGGCACCCTCTGAAGCTCAACCCTGCCAGGCCATGTTGCTCCCACGTGTTTATTATTGTTTGTTAACAATTAATAATAAAACCACGTGTTAAAGAATTTCATGTCAGGGATTATGGTTTGGGAATAGCTCCTTGGTGTGGATATAAACAACAAAGTTCACAAATGAACCAGAATTTCTGTGGAATTCAAGGATTTCCTCTCAAACTGAGATCCACAAGAGTGGGTTTGACTTCAAATGTCCCTCAGTGACTGTGAAGGGGGCACAAAGGGCTGAGCCCTGCAGGCTGTGGGACCACTGAGGCTGAAGGGGCAGCTGAAGATGCAATTCCACTTTTTTGTAACTCCAACATTATTTCCTTCCATCTTTTAAAAAATACCATGTTTCTCCTCAACTCCTGATAGACTTTGGCAGAATTTACGTGGGTGCCAACTGGTGAGGTAAATAAAATCCCCCAGTCCAGGGCAGCTGAGGCCTGTGCCCCAATTGTATTTAAACCTGACAAATCTCCCAGACTACATTTATTCTGTAACAACCACAGAGGAAAACCTTTTATTCTGGAACTATTTTTTTTTTTTTTTGTCTAATTAACTTAGAGAAATAATGACTTACTTCCCAGGAACAGCCAAGTTGTTCACACTTTTCTTTTGTTGGATCAGGGTTGGGATAACAATCAAACCTTTCATTGATGTTCACATTTAGAGTCCATTTGATTGTGTAAGATTTTCCCAGTTCAAGCTGAAGCCCGCTTATAACAGCAACCTTATAAATATTAAACAACAAACAGTTATTAAATGCCAAATCCCATCCAGCTTTCCTTCAGCCAGAAGAGGTGCTGGTCCTCAAGAATAATACACTTAAAAATTGAAAATTCACAAAATCCCATCTTGTAAGGTCGGATACAGTCTCACTTTTACAAACACACACAAGTGATAGTTTTTACAGATAAAATCTGAAAAATTAAGATTCTAAAAATATCGAATTAATCCCACAGCTTCCTTGGAAGCAAACAGGAATAAATCCAGGAACAACTGCATAACTAAACTGCCTGCTGCACTGAGAGCATAACTTAGATGCACTTTTATGAGGCAGAGTTGAATGCAATTGTACTTTTATTCTGTAATAAAATTCCCATTGTATTTCATTGGAACAACACTGGCACTGAGTCCTGTCCTTTGCAATGCATAAAATAAAGGGGTTGCAATTGTAAATATATGTTTACTTTCCATTCTCCTGTTATTGCTTTACCTTTCTCACAGGATCATAGGTGATATTAAGGGGATAATTTTGCACAACATTGTTCTGGGACACAGAAACTGCTGTCACTTCCTGGGACAGTCCCAAAATCTTGATTGCCTCAAATTTCAGGTTGTTTGGATCAGTGTAATTGCTGTGTGTAGCAGTCATTTGTAGAACATTCTGAAAAATGATACAGTAGTCATATTCTTATTGTAAAAATCTGCCAAAATTCCCCCTGATTTAACAATTGTTTCCTGTGAAGATATTCACATTGGAGCATAAATAAGCCAATACCTTTTTCTTATGCATTAATTATTTCCCTGCTTGTTGCTATCACAATAAAGCTTTCTACCATATATGAAATAATCTTCAGATTTGTTTTTCAGCTTTTTTTCCTTGCTTGGGAAATAAGGAAAGGCTGGAGGGGGTCTGTGACAGAGCAGATAAACTCCACCTGTCTGGGATCTCGCTGGGTTCCAACAGCCAAAGGTTCTTACTCACTTCTCTTGATAAAAAACTATCCCTTCCTATTCCATTTCATTAATTATTTTAGATCAAGAGTCCAAGCAGAGGAGCTGCACCGTGGCTGTCACGTGTGAGTAGAGCTTCCTCATTGCTCTCCATGGGAACATTTAGGTTAATTTTTAATTCAATGCCATCACAGTCAAGTGATGATTTGGCTGCAGGAGTTACAAACTCCAACAGTGGCCGAGGTGTCTTATCTACAAATGATTCTTTGATTAGTTATGATTTAAAAAATAACGAATTCATGTTCTTCACTCATGTTCCTCTCCATTCTCTCACTTGTTCTATGCTCTTTCGTCAGGGCAAAGGAATGAATACCTTTACCAGAGATTAATATTATTATTATTATCATTATTATTATTGCACAAATAATATGTTATCATGCTATTTGCTCTCCTTGTTATGCAACAGTTACTGTGAAGATTGCATAGAAACACTCTCAGGACTGCATCCTGATGTCAATTAACCCTGCAAAGGCACTTTCAGCTTAAAATAATCAACAATAAAACTTAACCCTCCTGTAGTTTCAGAGGGTTCAGACAAGGTGTGGGTCCTTCCTCACTCTCTGGAGACATTCAGCTGTACTTCTACAGTATAAAAATATATCTTTTCTACGTTCCCACTATCTTCAGAGTCACAAACACTCCATGCTTCTCCTTTTTGACTTCATTCTAAATGCCTCTTATACTTTAGAGTGCTCTTGTTCAGTAAATATTGCTGCTGAGTTTATTATGGGAAAGCAAATAGGAGTTATGTAGATACTTGTATTAACTAGGAGAAAAAAGACAACAGATTTTATCCCAGTTAAATGAGAGTCCTTTGAACATGATTCCTCTTGGCTTTGGCAAATATTTTGTTTTCCAGCGAATCTTAAGGAGAATAAAGAAAGAAAATAATGCTCTTGGAAAGCACTGGATAAAAATCCTAAATGAAGATAAGATCATTTAAAATCAAATACTTACATTGGAAACATTAAATTCGTAGAAAATGTAGGCTTTATTCTCAATTGTACCTAAAAGGTAAAGGGAGAAGTTACACTTGGAGTACAGAAAAGAATAAAAATAAAATAGGGCTGTGCCACTGCTGGAGACCAATAAAGTGTTAATTTTCAGGACTGCCTTCAAAGCTGCACTAAGGAATTCAAATATTTACTAAGGTTTCTTTGAGGAACTTCAATGTCCCTTTTTCTTTTTCCTTTGGCCAGTCTCCCAGGACATCTAATTTTTTCTGCAAAACTCATTGAAATCAGCTCTTCTAAAATGCAACGGTTTTCATTCTACTGTTATTTCTTCTCCATTTGTCTTAAATATCAAAATTTGCATCAAAACTACTCTTTTAAAACACACTAAACAAGGGTTCCTCATACAAAAATAATGATGGTCATGATGATAATAATAATAGTGATGAATGCCATGGAACAATACGAGAGGAAATAACACACGACCAGAAATAAGAAATACAAAGCGTGGTCAATCGGGCAGATTGTTCCATGTACAAATCCTGTCAGCACAAGCAAATTGTAAATGGTTCCCCTGGAAAACTGCAACCTGTGAGTTTTGGGCAGGCCATAAACAGATCAAATGTTTTATTCCTTTGTTTGGCAGCAGCAGTGAGGGCAGCAATGGCTTTGTTATTTCAGGCCAAAGGAGCTCCTCGAGCTGTCACCCCCATGCACAGCAGCCACCCAAGGCCTGCCGTGTTTATGGCAGCAATAATCAGCTGAATCACTGCTCTGTTTCTTAAAAGCATCCCTAACTTTCCCTAAATTCCACCCAGTGGAGGCTTGGGAGTTTTCCTGGTAGATATGGTTGGTGTAGCCCACAAGAAAAACGAGTTGGACAAGTGGAATGTGCAAAGTTTTCCAACGTTGATATTCAGATATCTCCCTGGATGGGCAGTGGTTTGCCTAAATCCCATGGGAAAACTCTGTCATTGCCTGATAATCTAAAGATTTCTCCTGAAAACCAGAGGTTTGACCTTAAAGTAGTGCCTAGTGTCTTTTTTCTTTCCCTGTGTCAAATTAAGTTGCTACTTTAATCTTACATAGTCGCAGTTTTCTATTTAAAAGTGATGCAAAGCTTTTGATTTATGAGCAAGTAGCAGTAGTGTGTTACAACGTTGAAATCTGAGCATATTAAATCTTTGCTAATCTTATTTATTTCACTATTGATGACTGCTCACCTGTAGATTCTCCATCATCCCAGAACAAATCCCCAGAAGCTTCATTGTTGATATCCAGGGCAATGATGAGTCCCATTGGATTTTTTCGGCTGTGGAAAGAGAGATTTATGCATATAACAAACATTTAAACAACCTTACCACATCCTCCATGTTCATGTAAGAATGTGACACCCAGCAGGTTCACAATCTTTGCAGAATTGCCTCAGCTTAATCCTTGGGTGCTTTTTATTTTCATGCAAATGGATTAAAATACCCAGTGAGTTTACAAATTGCTATGCAAATTAGCCCCACAACTCATCCCTGAAGCTGTGGAAGGGAGGTTTGTCTCCCAGCAATTCCCACTTTTCAAGGTGAAAAATCCTAAATACAATGGGCTGCTGCATATCTGTAACCTAAAAGTCCTCAGCCCAGTTGTGGGGAAAAGAAAAAAGCATAAAAGTGTCCAGTTTGGGAGCCCACCTTGCCACTGTGGTGTTGCCTGGTTGCTGAGTAGGGAAAATGCATCCTCCTCTCAGGTGCAGCCCCATTTTTTCCTCTGGGGTGTGTAAATCATACCAATATTTCCTCATAATGACTGGTTCACCCTTATGGAATGGAAAAGAGAACAGGAATTTTGTATTACCCACTCCTGGGAGTGTTTTCTTAACACTCTTGAGTTTCATCAGATTGTTCCTTCTAAAAAAAAAAGCTTCATTTATGTAAATATCAATGGGCTAATGGGCACATAAAGGTAAATAATTGCACATCACTATGATTTAATGTCATAATCTGAGCCCTTTCTTAGTCACCAATTCTTGTGCTGAACCCACCACCCTTCATCCCTTGTCTCCCAAGTAACCCCAAAGGCTTTACTTCAGCTCTCTGTCCCCAAAGCAGGGCTGACAATCCTAGTTCATCACATTCCTATGTAGAAAATGATGCAATATCCCATAATACCCCCTGCATTTCCTTACCGTGTCATAGTCGTACCATGCTGCATCAGGAAAGTACACACGAGTGTGTGTCACACCCTGAAAGAGAATAAACAACTCTCATTATTCAACTTAATCAAATAAACCAAATTTTCCCATAAAGCTGAAGCCCACTGTGAGAAAATCATTGGTACTTCTACTCTTTGCTGTTTGTTTTCCTGGTGTTTGGGAGGGTGTCCAGAGAGGAGGGAGCACAATCCAAGCACAATTTCTGCTGGGCTGTAACAGAAATGCTGCTCTGCAAAGTGGCAGCTCATTGAAAGCCACCCCAAGTCACAATGCTTCAAACCTCAGTGAGCCAGATCATATCCATAAGAATCTCTTTATCTTCATTATTTCCACATTTTTGGGGGCTGGCACCTTCCAGATTTCTCGCTTTCCCTTTCTGTATTTAACAAATGTTTTATATTTCTCCATGACTAACGTGTTGCTGGCAGGAGAAATCATTATTTACAAGATTTTGCCACAGAATAAGCCACAATCTTTTTGTTTTCTTGTTGGACCACAGAGAAGCTGAAATGCAGCAAGAGAAGCTGACTCCAAAGGAAATTCAGAGATGATGTGAGGAAGAGGCAAAGCAGAATATCAGACCACACGTTTTTGACTCCATAAAGGAGTGAAAACAGGAGTGGGATTTAACTACAAGATTTCCCATTTCAGCAGGGATAAAAACATGCTGTGGGCTCTCTCACTGGGAGCAATAAGTGAAGAGAGGGAAACTGGTGACTCACCATGGGCCATGGTTACTTGATAGATCCCAAAACACCCAAACCTACCGGCTCAAGAACGGGGGAAATCAGCAGCCCAGGGCCCCACAGGAACTGCCTGTCGATGTTCCATGTTATTTCATCAGAGTAGAACCTGGATACAGGGGAAGGGGAGAGTAGAAATTGGGGTTTTTGTGATTTATATCAGCAGCAATCCCAAGGTTTCAGGGTACTGATTGTCCTCAATCATGACTACAGGATGTCACATAAAAATCAGCTCCTGGTTACACCCAAATGGGATTTCATGACTTGGGGAGTTGTCTACAGATATCTCAATGTGCATTTTCACAGGATGGAGGTTTAGAGAGTCCCCCAACCACATTAAATGTGTCAGATTTTCTCATTGGTTATAAAACTCCGTCGCTGTAGGACACGAGAGCACACACACGTGAACACATCAGCTGAAGGTGAGCAAAGAGGGAACTTTATTTTCTGACTCCACTATTTATAGTTTTACAAAAGTGACAGTGGATTGGAGGGTGAAAGGGCCACCTCTCCAATGACACTGGACAAGTTACCAATCCATCAACTTTCTCCACCTCTACGAAGGAATGCAAAACAACTGAGTATTTACAGAACAATGTGTGGGAAAGTTTGCAACTAGAATGAAAACATCAGAAGGCTAAAAGATTTCTAAAAATCAGGGCTACAAAACTCCCAGACTCACTCGTGCAGCAGTGGCCTCACGACCGTGGCCCCCTGGGTGTGGGCTTTGTAGAGCAGGGTGTACAGGTAGGGCAGCAGCGTGTAACGAATGTTCAGGTAATGCTTGGAGCTGTTCACAAGCGAGGAGCTGGCTCCAAATGCAGCTGGATCTTGGGACTGCAAACAAATACCCACTGTTATTATTTGCAAGTTTTCCAAACCACTTTGCCAAGGGTGTGCAAAGCTGGTTCAGAGCTGCTGGGGCTCAGAGGGGCAGCTCTGTACTGGTGCTGTGACCCAATGTCCTGTCCCGCTGTGCTGCTTGCACTGCCCACTCCTCCTTGTCCCCCAGGGTTACTCCAGATCTCATCCTGGCAGTCAGGTTGATGCCAAGGAGCTTCCAGGAGTCAGACTGGTGGCTCACACAGACCTCAGTGTTCCTTGGTGGTGGGGACAATCAATGCTCCCAAAACTGTTGCCAAAGAATTGTATTCTCAATTACCCCTTATGAAACCAAACCTGTCAGACCTGAGATTTCATAAAGACAGTTCTGTTTTCAAACTCAGTGAGAGTGATGATTAGAAGTGATATTAGAGGAAATGTGGTTGTGTAACAAATTTTTAACAGAAAGCACAACTTACTTTGAAACCTTCACAGTTGTGGTTCCTGGAGAATGGGTAAAATGCTCCCACTTGCATCCATCTTCTGCAAAGTTCCTCTGTGGTGTTGTCACTGAAACCACAAATATCTGCTCCAATCTTTTAAAAAAGAATTTAAAAAAAATCAGAATGTATTGGATGTACAGTGTCCTGCACCTCAAAAGCTACAACACATGTGTAACTTTCTCCTTTCAAATCCAACTATGCTGTCCAAAAAATTAAACTGACACCTCACTAACACTGTCCATCATTTTGCTTCTTCCACATCTTTACTTTCCTGTTTGGTGATAATATGAATAGGACAGAAAAAAGCTTCAAGGCCATTCAAATTTAAACCATAAAAAGGAATTTGGCTGTTTCCCTTCTAAAGGGACATCTCTAATTTGAAATTATAAGAAAACCAGGAGGTGTTTCACATCCCTCACTAGTGTTTAAAATTTACTAAAATAAGAGGTGGATTGGGATATAAAAGAGAATAAGTTTGACACCCACATTTATGTCACCACAGCCACAAAAATGAAAATAAACGACCTAAATCAAAAATCGACAATTGAAAAGAAATGTTCAAAGGGGATTCCTAAAGAGGGTTAATTATGAGGTGACAATGTACGTGGGTATTTAGAGAGTGCTTGGTTAGATAATCTGTTATCTGCTTTGAAAGGATGGCACAAAGGGATGTCCTACATAAGGAATTCCGAAGAGGTTGAACTCCAGCATTCCTGGGATTGCCCATCTCAGGTGATCCCACGTTGCTGCATTATCCCCCAGCCAGTGCCCCGTGTGCTTTCCTGACCCCACAAAAGTAGACCTCGAAATGAGGAAGCTTCTCTTTCCAGGGAAGACCTTCTCGATGGCTCTGAAAAGGAAATGAGACTGGAATTGCACAGAGGAAAAGACAACTCAGACATTGATAATTCTGTATAAAGCAGATTTATACTGATTTGCACTGATTATTCCTCCCAGGAATGGGGATCTCTTTGCAAGTGTATTTTAGCAAAGTTCAAGATATTAATTTGAAATAATCTTTTTGAAATAATCTTTTTTAAAAGCTCTGACAACCAATTTGTGGCTTTTCCTGCTAATTCCAGGCTCTGGATTTTGCCTTGGTTTAATTGGCTCAAATATAATGCAGCATTTTCCAGGAATCTCCTTCCTTTAGCAGTCAAGCCTCGTGATGCTCTGGAAAATGCAGGTCGTGCACTGCTCCAAAACCTTTCTGCAGGATTTTAGGATGCATTCCTTACTTCTTACTGGATAAGATCATGGAATATCCATAAAGATTGTGGACATCATACTGCTTCCCCCAGTTCTGCACTGCATCCAGGCAAATTGTCTTGGAATACAAGAGTCTGTCAAGAATACCTTGAAGAAAAGAATACAGACAGCACTTTTAAGGCACATTTTTATTATTAATATCTCCAATCTTTAATGCTTATGATATCCAAGGCCCCTTTTCCTGTTTATTTTTTGCACTCAGACAGTTAAATTACTCCCAACCCAAAATGCTGCTCTGGGCTGTTTGGTTCATGTTTGCTCTGTGAAACTTCTGCTCCTGAGCTTTGGACCCATGCAAGGAGCTGAGAAATGTGCTCTGAATTCCTGAATCACCATCTGACAGCACACTGGCAAAGGTTACTTAAACCCACAGTTAATACCAACTGTGAACTCTGTTTTAGTCCTGCAAATACCTCAACAACCACTGGCAGTGCAGGAGGATCGTTCTGTTATCAGACATAATTAAGGCAGTGACAATGCACAGTAGTTATCTGGTGAGAGAAAAGAGCCAGTCCTACAAACCACACCTGAAGTAGACAAATAAAAGCATAAAAATATAAAGATATAATATTTTCTGTCAATAAGAATGTCCAAACCACACCCATAAGAACTACACTAAAATCAAACTGTCTCCTTGAAGGCAATTAAAATTTTATTTGCAATTTTATTATCCTGATAAAAGCAGCTGGACTTACGGGGAGTGTAAGGAGGGTAGTTTAAGTCGTTCTGTGCACAACCCCTTTTTGAACCTTGAACAAAGTTGCTCACTTCATTCATATCCTGGAAAGGAAAGATGCAGGATGTAAAGTTGCCTTAATTCCTTTTTTTCTAAAAAAAGCCTTCCATTCTACTCTGTCATCCTTTAAGGAATTATTAGCAGCTATTCTTCAACATCTCCTTTCTGATATCAAAAATACCCTTCAATCTAATAAAAACTTAATGTAATAAACATCTGCTATCATCTATATTTTAAAAATAAAAATGAAAATTGTGAATTACTCACAATCCAGAGCCCATCATAGGGCACTGTGTCATGGAACAATTTGCACTCCTCTGCCCACCAGCTCGTGCATTCAGGGTTGGTGAAGTCTGGGAACACAGTTTCCCCTGGCCACACCTGGGATATTCAAAAGGAAATTATTAATTACCCTTTGAGTGAGAACAAAAAGGATTTATAGGATCATAGGTCTGCTCAGGTTGGACACAGAGTCCAACTTTGGGTTTTTCAATTGCTTTTCTTGTAAGTCTTACAAGGAACCATACACAGCTGAGAAAATTCTCAATAGAAGGTAAGATTGTAAATTAAAAGGATAATGTGGGGTCAGGATCTTCAGTAGCTACTGGAAATAAATAGGAGCTGGCTGATGAAATGTCCCTTGAGCCTTCAAATCACCCTTTCATGCAAAAAACTATGGAGTGTTAATGTAAACAAAATGCAGGGTTGATGTGAACAAATGTGACTTTAATTGCAATTTTAATTCAATTTTTCTTTTAAAAAATTAAAATTTTAAAAAATAGTATTTGGAAAGTAAAATCAATGGAAAATACTGTTTAAATGGGAAAAATTAAAAAAAAAAAAAAAGAAAGTTTGGGAATTCATAGAACTTACACACTTTTCTGTCACTGGTAGATAAGTCCCCTGAGCTCAATGAAATCCTAACAGTGACAACAGAGCAAGTCCCAATGTGTAGAACCACAAATACCTCCCCAAGCAGTGCTGTTATTCCATCTGATTCATTAATCCAGACTTTTCTCTGTGCTCCCCTGACGTAGCTTCCATAGGGACTTCCATCAACCAGATTTTGGGTGCTAATAGCAGGATCCTAGAGAAATCAGAAAACAACAAGGAAAAGAAGAAATCAGGGTATTCCATCAATTATTACAGGCTATACATGCAATAATTACATAGAATAAGTAAGAAATAATAATAAATAACTGTAATGAAAGAGTTTACAAGGGAAAAAAGGGGTAATTAAATGCTTACCAATATGATGACATATTTTTGTCCGTAGTCATGCAAATAATTTGCAAATTCAGGGAGATTTTTGAATTTCACTTTGTCATAAGTAAAATCTTTCCTTCCCTCCATATAATCAATGTCAATGACTTGGGTATCCTGAAAGAGAAGGGAGTTCAGCTTTTCCAGGAGAAGTGGTAGGTAAAGATTTTTATTAGTCTGTTTTCTTCCCAAATTTTAGCTTAATATTAGGGTATTTTTATTCTATTGAAGACACCAGGTTCATGTCCCCATAAAATCTAATTTTAACTGTTAATTGTACTTTGCCTGTGACTGCCAATTAAGAATAATATAAGGTTCCATACCTGTCCATAGACAATAAAAAAAAGTTTCATGGGAAAAAAAATGGATAGAGTTGGAAAGAATAAAAGAAAAAATTATTCCAGTAAAATGTTTGAATAAATCTCACTGCAGTTAACCCCTCCCCCATCCCACACTCTGGTAATGGCTCTAACATCAAAATGCACTAAAACCTTTGACACCACACATTTCCTGATCCAAACTGGTGGAGAACGAAGCAGTTGTAGGATCTGTGTCCTCCCCTGTTGGGGTGGACCCCCCTGGGCCCCCCCAGGCCGGGTCCCTGCCATGTCACTGAGTCAGGGCTGCCTTAGGTTCCAGCCCCCCGGGCTCTGAGCTGGTGGGTGTTTGTCCCATCCCCACCCCTGGGATCCCCTTTCCCCCTGTCTGGGATAAAACCAGCAGGATGGAAACCCTCTCACCTCACCCACTCTGCCCAGGTCGGGTGCTCTGTCCCCCTCCAGGAGAGAGGGAATAAATGACTTAACATCATAAGAGGTTTGAGCTCTATTTCTCAACTTCTGCTCTGGGGGTGGCTGTCAACAAACACTGGCTTAAGAGGGGCTGCACAGTCAATATCTGGGCTGTTTGTGAATGGTTTAAGGATATTCCAAGACATAAAGAGGTAACCTCACCACAAAATTAAGCAGTGGACAGCTGATAACCCCCAGACTCCCCTAATGCCATACTCACATAGGGCAGCCCAACGGCCCTGTTCCTCTCCACAACTTCCTTCACCTCCTCCAGGGAGCTGTAACCGTAGCGGCTGAGCTGGAATCCCAGGCTCCAGTAGGAGGGCAGTGCTGGCAGTCCCACGAGCTGTGAGGGGACAGCAAAAATCCCACGTGCTGTTGGACACCCTGTGTCAACCCATCCCCTTTCCCTGCACCCACATTCCTCAAATCTACTCGAATAACGCACACCAAAATGAGCAGCCCAGCTCAAAATACAATATTTTTGCCCGTTATTTATTTGTTTTAAGAATTATCAGTGTTTTTGGACAATGCCCATTCTTTCAAGTGCCACTGACACCCAAGCAGAGCTCAAGAAGTGCAAAAGACACCCAGTGATATCTTATGATCATAAAATCCAGACTGCCTATGAACACAGTCTCTATCCCATAATATTGCCATAGGAACACAGAC